>PVKA01003374.1:0-110649 GCA_004027165.1 Ctenomys sociabilis
TGAGGCAGTGACAGCCCTCCCCCTGAAGGTAGCCTTAAGGGTTATTAGGAAATTATCTAAACAACAATACTTTGTTTCTTTTCAGTCACTATGGAATAATTATTTTGTTTGATCGATGCTTTGACATAGATGAAGACGGCTCAGGGGCTAATGCAGTGGACAAGTATCTGTTTGTCCTAATGGAGTATGTTGGTGGGACATTTTTTCAGATGTCCTGTTGTACACAGTGTCCTTCAGCAAGCCAGACCTGGAGTGCTGCTCCAGGTAGGTGACTAAGATTGAGGCCCCCTCCCCAGCTCCCCAATGACAGAAGCTTTTATTTTTTAAAAGGATCAATGGTTAGCATGATTGCTATAAATACTATTATGAGCACTATGAAGTTTGATTGAATGGAGAATTTCCTCCAGTTCTCCTAAGGCTCAAATAATTCTTTATGTCCCTGGCAATTTAGGGAAGGATGAAGCTAAAGAACTGTTTCATTCGAGGAGCATTTATTGAGTGTCTACTTTATGCCAGGCTTTCGGTTACACCGACACTGAGCTTACCCAGACAAGTAGGACATGTCTGTGCATATCAGGAGACACTGGCATGCGTTTAATCCCTGCATTTTCCTATTGCATTGCCAGGTGGATGGATAGAAATGAATGTGGTTATTGGTTAGATCTTTCACATTCATCCCAGGAATAGTGGAAGGCTTTAGCTTTGCAGAGCAGTTCAGAAAACTTAAAAAAAGAAAAAAGCAAATGGTGAAGTTTTACTCTCCCAGTTTCCTGTGTATCCTGTGCCATTACAATGCCAATTGATCGCTAATTACTTTGCATTATCCATAAGCCAGCTACAAACATGTTTAATGGCATGCTCTTTGTTATAATTTAGGGGCAGTGACTACTGTCTGTCTCTTTGTACTTAGAAATGTTGCTTTCTGAGCCTACAATGTGTTTGGCTGGCATGCAAGGGCCTGAGGAAGCTTAAGCAGAAACCTGGCCCCATGAAACATAATCCTACCGCACCCTGCAGTGGATAGATGGCTGTGCCGTGCCAGAGTGCACACACAGATGGGGGAGTGGAACACTTGTCAGCCAGAATTGTGAAAGGCGTTACCACACAGCCAGGCACTTCTGCCAAAGGAGAAAGCCACCTGCCAAGGGCAAACGTGAAGGCTAGGAAACTCATGTTCTCCTTCTGTCAGAGCTGGGTCTGAGCACCGAGTGCAGAGCCTGAGGAAGCAGAGAGCAGCAGGAAGTCCTCCCCGCTCAGGGGAGTGCCTGCGCTTTGTGTTCAAAACTTTTTACAATCAGAAATGAGTGATGGCTTCCTAAAGAACTGGAAAGCCCAATTTTAAAGATGGTTGAAAACTAGAAATGCCTCCTGTGTTGCCCTGGAAATGGGAACTCAGATGAAGAGACAGAAAATTATCAGGGATTAAAGTGAGGTGACACCTGGTTCTGAGGTCCATGTGGGTTCTTTTAGAGGTGAGGATAGCTGCAATTCATTATTACGAACTAGGAGTAATGTGGATCTTTTATATATGTGGAGTAGTTTTAGTTATGCTATCATCGACCACATCTTCTGTTGTCTTCCCAGATCTTCATGTTTTTCCATTTTTGCTGAAACAAGTAGATTTCTCAAGGGATTGCTTCATTTACCACTTTATAATTGTTTTCTAAACAGACTGCTGTTTAGGAGGATTAGTTCTCCTTCAAGCCCTGACTGTCTTCTGCTGAAAGCAGACCTTCACTTTTTCCAGTTTAAGATTATTCTCAGCTCTTTTCTAGAATGACTGAGTGCAGCATATTCTTGATGAAAATAGGCTTCCATTGTGGACATTCTTGGTGCCCCACTGTGACTTTTCCACAGCTTTGCTGGTGCTCTGTCTTACCAGAATGCCTGCTCTGAGCCTGGAGCTTTCCCTTCTCTGGAGAAATCACTCTTGGCTGAAGGGGGCCTTTCCATCCTATAGGACGCATCACTAATTTACAATTGAAGATGGAGGAAGTGTAACATGAGCCCTGGTTTCAAAAGAGGACCAATTCTGAAGAGAAAGTCATGCTCCACCCTGTGGGACAGGGACGCCAGGCAACTCTGGCTCTGACCATGTCCTGTGTAGCTCCCTTCTTGCAAGAATATCAACACCTCACTCCTTGTCTCCTGTTCTGCATGGAGGAAACCTGACAGCCACTCTCATTATAAATGTTTATGGCAGGTGGGTCAGAGTCTGGGAGTGCTGTACATTTGGAGAGGGCTTAGCACATAATTTTCCTTAATAAGTGCTTGCTAAATGAATGGATTTTCCAGGCTTGATGTTTGGATTAAAAGCAACATAGCTATTATCAAAAGATCTATTTCCCAAGAAGGGCCAGGCTCCCTGATTCACTTCTGGACTAGAAATGAAATGACTAGGAAAATTTCATAAGGCTTATTGCTGAATAGAAAGAAATTGATGATTGTTAATGATGTTAATTAATCAACGGGGATTACGCAGTGCCAACTTTTCCCAGCATGCCACTGAATCCCTCATCTGTGGTAGGTTAGAGGAAACAAAACAAAACAACCTTTTATCTTATAAGTGAAATCATCTTATCTCAACATGGAGACAAAACTTATTCAAACGAAATAATTGGAGAAATTATAAGCCACAGGGCAATCATGTGCTAAAATGTATTGTATAGGTAATAAGATCCCAAGGATTTTATAGAAGAAATCACTGTAGGTGTTTGCCAGTTAAGCAAGTCTTACAGGGTGGGGCAGGATGAAGAAGCCCTTCCATGTGGGAGAAATGATAGGAACAAAGGCGGAGAGCAGTATGGAAGCTGTCAGCGTCGGTCAGCACAGAGAAAACAGAAACTATGCTTCCCCTGAGCTCTCTTCCATTCATAGTGCTGCCTCACCTTTGCATTTCCATTCGTGATTCACTCTTCAATTTCCTTACCCACTCACCCAATGCTTCTGAGCACCTCCTCATGTCTTAGAGATACGGGAATGAAGGGAGTATCCATCTTTGCTCTTGGGGAACTGAGTCTGCAGGGAGTTAAAGATCCACAGCAGATGAATAGAACACAGAGTGATCCTGGTGCCTTGAGATATGCGGGGTTCTAAGACCCAGAACAGCAGAGGCATGAAATCCAGACCTGGAGAAAGTCAAAACAGGCTCCCTCTAGAAATGATGCCCACTTTGATAGCCAAAGAGTGGGGAATCCAACCTGTGAAGTAGGGTGTGGAGAAAGCTTTCTGGAGATGTATGGAAAAAAGTTGTTCTAGTCACCTGCTGTGGATCTTTAGCTCCTGGTCCAATGGGATTGGTATGTCAGGAGGATGGGTGGAGCAGGAACGACTCCAGGGGCTGGATCAACAGCTGTGATGTGAGCCCAGGAAGGATGTGACTTCCATCTGAGGACCGTGACAGCCAGTGGATAGGTATAAAAATGAGATGCTCAGATTATTGCTTCTGAGACATTGCTTTAGGCAGAGTAGTGTGCATAACCTGGAAAAGCATATGAGGGAAGCGGATGGGTACACAGAGGAGCTTTGTGGTGCTGGAGATACAGAGTGTGGAGGGGCAGGCTGAGCAGTGAGCAACGGAAGAGCTTCACTGGTTTCTAGAAAGGAGAGAGATCCAGGAGAATTTTGTTGAAGTGGTGGAGGTGGGAAGTGATTTGGGTTTAGATGGATGACATTTTCTTCGAGACAGGGGACAAAATCTGAAGAACAAGATTGGAGAAAAGATGTTTTGGGTGTGTTGAGCTTGAGGATCCTAGAGCTCCTCAAGTGCAGTTTTGAACAGGTGGGCCTAAAAGGAAGAAGAGAGTTCAGGGGTGAGAAAGATGTGGGGTTTCTACTAATGAACCACTATACTTATTCTATTCTGCATAATAGCATCTCCACCCTCCCAAGTCATATTAGAAATTCTTCTTTCCCTAGAAGATATTGGCATTTGTGAACTCCCACGAAACTACAGGCAAACAGTTGCAAGGTATGAGTAAATATGCATGTTTTCTTGGTACTATGAGCAGCAAATTTTAAAGAGCTTTTCAGCCCCTCTCTCTTCCTTTCCTCATTGTTTATTTGTAGGTCAGACTTACAGAATTTTTGTACTTTAATGCTTTTCCTTGGAACATCTCAATGCATGTATTTATACAGACATTTGTCCAAATCATTACCAATTGGAGCTAAACTGAACAACTGCCCTAGAAACAGCAGAAAACCTTACCTTTGTTGGCCCTTTCTCTTAATTGTCAGCTTACTGATTTTTGCAACCCAGCTATTAAAATTTCAGACTCAGTTCAAAGCTGAGTAATTAAATCAGATATTGTGAGGTTTCTGGAACCTGGGTGTGAAGGATGAGAGAGTGGATCATATCTGTTCTCTCTGCATCTCAGGCAGCTGCTCCACAGAGGAGGAGGTCAGAAGGTCAGGGCAAGTGCAAGGATCTGGGCCTGCGATGGCCAGCATGTAGGAGGTGCCCTGCTACTGGCAGCGCTGGCTTTGCAGTCGGCAGATGCTTCACCTGGTCTAAGCTCAGGGTATCAGGGCTTCGGGTGTCCGCCTTGCTGCAGTGCTGTGTCCTGGGTGGCTTTTGATGCCTAGCCAGTTGTCCTGCACAGGCAGCACTTCCGTCAGTATGGCCGACCTGCTACAGTCCATCTCGGACTTAGTGGCCTGGGCTAAGTCCACAGGGAATGCGGAATCCTTGCGACATCTGTCTGATTTACGTGGACCAGAATGTTGGGGCAAACCTAACATTGTAGTGTTCACTTTCTTTCTTTCTTTCTTTTCTTTTTTTTTTTTTTGTGGAAGTAGGGATTGAACTTGGGCCCTTGCACTTGCCAGAGAAGTGCTTATTCCACTGAGCCATCTCCCCTGCCCCAAGAGTTCACTTTTACTCCACTTTAGGCCTCACAATGTAAGTGTTAAAGGTTCTGCCCCTGCCCCATGATTCTTTAGGGAACAAGTAGCATGATGGTGTAGGGAAAGTACGTCAAACTACGCCCTGTCCCATGGAGAGGAGGTAAAGAGGGTGAACCGTGATGTGCCCGTGCTTTCTCCTTCCCGAAATGGCTCCTCCTGCTTCCTTGTTTATCGTGATAGAGCACTCTGCTGCTTCAGTGTGGTTAGCAGCGCTGCTTCTCCGCTCTAGTACTCTCTATTTGCTTGTCCTAGCAGGGAGGGGGAGGGTCACAGTATCTATTACAACTCATATTCCTCGATCTTCATAATGTTTCTTTTCCTTTCCATAATCTGTCCTAACTGCTCTAACTTCAGTGATTTTCCAGTCGAAACCAGTGACCTCAGACCAGCCACCAAGGTCATATAACAATGTGGTGCCCAGGTACCTTTGAAGACTTAGTTCCTCCTGTGAGCTTGCTGAGTACCTGGCATCGCTCACACTAGACCTTTCTTACTTCTAGAGTGTTGCACACGCTGTCATGTCTGCCTGCAACACCCTTTATTTAATCCCGATGGAACAAACTTCTATTCATTCTCTGGGTCAAACTCAGATGTCATTTTCTCTGTAAAATCCTGCCATTCTTACCATAGAAATGGATCTTTTATGGTCCTTTCAAAAAGATTTTATTTACCTTGTTCTGAGAGATTAGAAGAACATCTTCCTAGTTACATCACAACACAAGCCTAGCAAGGTGCATTGAATGTAGCAAATGTTCAACAACTCAATTTTACTGAAATGATGGGTGAGGTGGGGCATGTAAGCAACCTTTTGTTTTTGTTTTTTCAGACAGGATCTCACCATGTAGCCCAGGTTGGCATCAAACTCAAGGTCATCCTCCTGCCTCAGCTTCACAAGTGCTGGGATTGATGATGTGCATCACGATCCCCAGCCGTTTTACTTAGTAATCTATTAAGAAATTAGAGAAAAAAGCATGAAGTTTCTACTTTTATGATTAACAGAATGAAAGACTAGCCATATAGCTCAGCGAATTAAAATGCCTGCAAGCAGGCACAGAGGCCAGGGGTTCGATCCCTGCACCTGGCTTTCCAGCCCCACTCCCAGGGCACTCTGAGATGGCAATGGAGACTGGGTGTGGTGGTGCGTGACTGTAATCCCAGCTCCTGGGATGCTGCAAACAGGTGGATCGCTACAAGTCCGATATAGTAGTGAGACCCTGAACACCCTGCAGACCCTTCCCTAAAATAATACAGGAAAAAAAAATGTTACCATTGAAATAGCTTTTACGCATGTTCACTAAGGTAAACCATACAATTGCAACCAGAAACCTTACAGACTATGGCCTCCTCGGGCACTCTCTGCTTGTCCCAGCTGGAGGACACATTAACGCCATGTGCTTTGGATCCAAACCATAACCAGCGAGTGGGGACACAAAGCCTAAAAGAAAACTAACAGTGTCTATCCTGGAGAAGTTAGCACATGCCTGAGGCCAGGATTCAAACAGAGCTGGTTGCTCAGGCCGAGGTGACCTACCTCAGTTCAGCTGTGAGTGCTGCAGGACAAAGGAAGGTACTCTGGGCCAGATCTCGCTAGGGTGGGGCAGTCTCCGAGAGGGTGCCCATCGGCAGCCTGAACAGCTGTATTGTCTAGATGTGCACCCACTGCCATGAGACTTCCCAGCATCTGGAGCCCACTGGAGCAGAGCTGCTGGAGAAGCTGTGTCTTGGAGGGTAGCTGGAGGCCGGGGGGTCCCCGGAGGACCCAAGTGTCTCAGAGCAATACTCAAAATCGTTGGTTATGCTAAAAAGCTACAATTTACATGAATGAGGACTTAGCTGTTCCCTAAACAACTCATCTGACATGCCCAGACCTTGTAAACGATGAGACACAATAAGTACATGGCGTTCCAAATATATTTGGGAGATTATCTTGACCCATCTAAATTTAATTTGGCTTGCTGGTTTTCAAGAGCTGGATCCAGCGGTGCACAGACACCGCCCATTGCCTGGCACCAGGCACGTGCACCTCTAGCCACAGCTCGCACTCACAGGCTCCCTCACCCCCGAGGACACACCTGCCCCGGAAGGCTGCACACTCAAGCAACCCACCCAAGCACACTCGTCCTGACCAGCCCTACCCTGACTCGCGCAGCTGCTTGGGTCATTCTCTGACCACCCCCTCCCTACCCCCAGCCGCTCTCTAGGTGGAACAGCTGTGGTCGCAAGCATGGCCAGGACTAGCTGCCAAGAGGGGGTTAGAGGTGGCTGAGTGAGCAGCTTTGGAGCGTAGCGGCAGAATGTGGGTGGAGCCAGAGGAGAAGGGGCGCAGCTGATGCCACTTTTTCAAGGGGAAGGTGGGAAACTCCCTGCCCTCCGCGGCGAGATGACCCATGGCAGCTGTGTGCTGCTGATGCGAGGAAAATGAGATGATAGAGCTGAGCCTGGGAAGCAGCAGCTGCTGTGGTGCCGAGGTGCCTCCAGGTCACCCTCGGAGTGTGGGCGTCGCTCCAGGCCTGCACTGTGGTGGAGGCGGCTGGCTCTCCCTTCTTCTCAGAAAGGTCGCTGGGCCCAAGGTGCTGGCACAGGTCATTGAATTTCTTCGTAGTTGAGGACCTGTGTGGGATCGTGTAGGGCATATGGCCACGTGTGTACACATACAAGAGCAGGCAGCTGGGCTTGGGATGGGTTTTAAGATCTCTGGGCAGTGGAGAAAGCTGTGCATTGGGAGGGATCGGCGAAGTGCACCCTCCCTCGCGCGTGCTCTCCCTTTGCCTGCAAAGCGGGTCCTCTCACTGTCCTGGAGAAGCAAGGTCCTTGGGTCACAGAGCCAGCCCAGACCCTCAGACTCCAGGCTCGGGTTTGCTTTCTTGTTTCAGGTTTTGTTTCGTTGTTTTCCATGTCAAAGGATGTCACTAGGGTCACAAACCCTTGGGTCTTTGGTGTGCGTTGGAGGATTTCATCCACAGCAACATTTGGTCTTGGCAATTCACAGCAAGGACAGTCCTCAGTTCCAAAGTCCCCTGTCTTTTAACGCAGAAGTTCATGTGTAGTGAGATGATAAAAGAGAACCCACCAGTTCGTCAGCTTTGCCCCTTTGCAGCATCTGGCTGCTCAACCCCAGCTCTTCGGCATTGGTACTTCCCCCTCTGCGCCGTGTCCTCTGCAGCTCCTCTGATGTTCAAGGAGTCCTTCACTTAGTTACTGCATCTAGAACAGTCTCTTCCCTGTCATGTCCCAGATAGCTGATTGTCCCCTGCAGTGCCACTGTGAACTGGAGAATGACCTGCAGCTGCAGAAAAACCAGGTGTACTAGTGAGAAAGCCTGTGCAGTGAACTCCTTGGTCTTCGGCATCCATTGCCCAAATTTGAGCCTTCAGCACTCCTTGCTTCACCCCACCTTGCGCGAGGGTAGACGTGTTGGTTATCTGTGATTCATCAGTGGGGCTGGCTGTGCCTTTGCTTTCTTTCCCTTTTGGCCACCTCCTCAGCAGCAGCTGCCTTCTCAGCTTGAGTTCAATCTCCATATTTGCCATGGATAAGTCTATAAGCTAAATGCATCTGTCTCTGTCTCTGGCAGCTGGAAATTATAATCTCCCACTATGTGTTTCATTTTGTGGGCACGGGGTGGATAATAGAGCTTAAAAATTAAATATTTAGATTGAGAAGTTATTCTTTCAGTAGTTCCCACCAAAAGTATTCTTTGCTCAGCATGGTATTTAGAGAGCACCAGTTAAATATAAGATTTTATACTAAGGTATGAATGACTACCAGGTGGTTAAATTTGTGACAACCAGAAAGAATGATTTTGGTAAAGGTATCTGCTTTCTGCTACGTGTGAGAAATGAGTAGAGCCTCTGCTGGGTTCTTAGTCTCTGACTTTTAAAGGATTTGCCCTGACACATCTCTGGTTCCCTGATCTCCCATGTTTTAACTGCATTTATTCCTCTATAATCTCCTGTGGACTGAGATTATAATCCTTTGTGTAACAGCACTCTGTTGCCTACTGCAGATTAAGCCTCACATCTGCCCTTTGGGTTCAGATTTAGGAGCCTCCCACACCCCTGCTGACTCTCTCCCTTTGGGGTCCCCAGCTTGCTTGCACACTGGCAGGCTGGCCAGGAGGCATGCTGAGGACCTTCTTTCCAGCAGCTTCTGCCAGATTCACATTGTCAGCATTTGCTCTGGAAAACCACCTCGCTTCCTCAAAGTTGTCAGACTTCTGAGAAAATATTTTTGTAGGGCATTTGTCCTTGCCTCATAAACCTCTCACTGAAAAATATCAAGGGGCCAGGGAGATGACTCAGTAGAATAAGCACTTCCCTGGCAAGCACAAGCACCTGAGTTTAATCCCTGGTTCCACAAATAAATAAATAAAAATAAGTAAATAAAATAAATAAAAATGAAAAATAAGAAGTTGTTTATATTCTTTTATTAGTAATTAATTATAATAGTACTAATTATACCTTGCATACATCTCACTTAACTGTCACCTTAATCTCCTGAGATGATAATTACTTGCTCTATTGCTTTATATTAAGGTAAGGACACTGAAGTTTAAGCATGTTAAATAATTGGTCTGAAGACATGTAGCCAACACGTGGTTGCTTCGGAGTTCAGATCAAAGTCTGTCTGGTTGTAGAGATTACGCTGGTGAGCTTACATGGCCCTTTTGAGTTTGGGGTGCTGGCAATTGAATTGAGGACCTTGTGTATGGTGGGCAAGCACTGTACCACTAAACTGCACTCCCAGATAGAATTCTAAGCCGTCTTCCTTTCACTAAGCCAGTTACCGAGGATGCTAGAGCATGATGGGTGGATACTGATGGTTCTCTTCCCTGGAAGTGCAGGACCATCAGCGGGGACCACGCCCCACCGCCCAGCATTTCTCAGAGCTGACAAAGAGCAACAGCGAGACTGAAGAGTCCTCGCTGTGGTCAGCGTGGGATTCCCATTAGCTCTCAGCTCTTCCTCACTAGTTGTTCATACTTCTGTGAGACAAACCTGCCTCACTGACCACAACAGCAAATGTGTCTATGTTTCTGTACTGTGTGCATGGGTGGCTATTGTGTATGTGTTCTTTATATTATGTTTTGACATTTTAAAGTTCCTTTCTAGTTAGGGAGACCCTGTTGCAGATAGCAAAGATTCTTCTTGGTCCTGCCTTTGATGTGCAATCTACCCGAGAGCCACACAGCTCCTCTGTCGTGCTTGCAGACTCTGAGAGCAATAGTCCTTTGTCTTTGTTGTTCCAGGGTTGAGTATAAGACAACCAGCAACTATCCTTATGGCTTAGAGGCCATGAAAACTTCTCCAAGGAGCTCAGTGTTAACAGTTGATGCTGCCCTTTGCTACTTTTCCTTTAAAAGTTCCCGAGGAGCCACTAGACCTTCCCATCACTCTTGTCTCCTGCCTCTTACTCACTTGTATCTTCTTCTCATGACCCTAGAAGGGACATTACGTATCCCCTGTCCCCCCTTATGGCAAAACCTGGCCATCACATAAAAGATCACAGAACAATTTCCCACCGAATCGAAGATGTAACTGGTTGCAGGGATACTAATGCATAATTGATAAGAAGAGATCACATTAAGCCTGAGAAATTAAAAGTAAATATGCAGTTTTTGTTCCTAACCTATGGCCAGAACATATGCCTGGGTTGTGCAGCTGAGAAAAATTCTAAACTACAGATCCCCAATTTGCAAATTTGTGAGGCTTTCTAATAGAGACTGTGACGGCCCTTACTGTGTGGAAGCTGACATCATCTGCCAGTTTCTCCAATATTCCTCCTCATTCTCTAAGGCAAACCACAGATGTTTTATCCCTTGTGATCACACCTGCAAACCTAAAACCAGTTTTAAAAAAATGGGATAGCAGATGTTTTGAAATTGAAACAGTTATGCAATTGAACAGGAAAAAGAAGCCACCAAAATGCTCCCAGTTTCTTTCTCTATGTGAGTAACTTCTTTTCTGTAGGATGATGCAAGAGAGATTAGTCCTGGCCTTTTGTTTCCCATGTGCTGGTGGAGAGATTTGACATTTTATTTATGTAGGAATTGATAGTTTTTATTCTAGTCCTGAGATTCAACTCACCTTCATTAAAACTGTCCCACATATTCCTGACCCAAGAGGATGAAATAAAAGGATGCTTTTAAGTCACATGAGGGCATTTGCTGATGTAAAAATGTGTTACTCTGATAGGAAAGTTAATTAAGCAATAAGACACATCAAGATGTGAGTTATTGTGTAATAATTCACACTTTCAGCATAGCAAAGAACAATCTGAAGGCCAAGAACCCCTTCTGCGTCTGGGAATGAGTTATGCCCAGGACTCAGGTTGAGGGAAGCAGGGGACAGGCAGGCAGCAAGCACCAGAGCAGAAATGGATCTAGTGCAAGTAAGAGAATAACAAGGAGTCATGGTTTAAAACTGTCTGTGAGCTCCTTAAAACAATACATTGCTGACAATTTGAAGATGAAGATTACTGTGATGATTTTTACCATTTCTCATAGCTTTGAGAAGACATTGAAAACTTCTAACTTAAGAAAATGTTTTAGAAGTACAGAAAGTTGGGAGTACAGTAGGTTCTTTTTCACACAAAAGAGTAAATAACTCTTCTCATTTTAGCATGGTAAATATCATATTCTACCCTTTGATTCTGGGAAAATACATGCGGTAAGAATCAGAAACCACAGGTCTTGCAAGATGGAGGTCCAGGAACCAATGATTTCTGACCAATGAAAACATTACATCCCACAGCAAATTGGGGTCAAGATTTAGCCTCGGAATTAAGGCACTGAAGAAGTCCTGATTTATCAGGCTTCAGTCTGACCAGAAAAGGTGGAGGCAGTGGGGACTGTTTAGAAGCCATAGTTTAAAGAGTTAACTAGGATGAGCCCATTTGGAATCATATACAAAAAGAGGGAGCAAAATTAGGCCCCTAGAGACCTTCTTGCTTGCTGTTCTTCCCTTTCATGGGCGTATTGATTTAATGAAGGATGATGTATCTAACAAGTTCCAATTAGTGGATATGGTCCTGTTAATCTCACAGCTGGATAGCTTGACAGCCAATCAGATCACTCTTTGTTAAAATCCAATTTAAGAAAAAATATATCTATAAAGAAAGTGGCAGCACTTTCCTCCATGTAAATGTGGACACGTGGGGCTGATTGACAGTGACAGGAAGGTGTCCTGTCCAGGCTCACTCAGCTCATGCTGCACACAGAGCAGCATTCTGGCCTCCTCCCACTCCCCTCCCCTAACTTACAGCTGCAGCCTCTGCTGGGATGAGTAGCTCAGCAGATCTGCGACTTCGGATCTTACATGTTTGCTGGTAAAGTTCCAAAATTCATAGTCAGACCATGCCTCCCTCCATACGACTAACATATGGTATTAACCAGTTTTATCAACACTGTGTAAAGGGAACAGCTCCAGAACGTGTCTGCTACGCTTACAGTTACTCTGCTGCCTTCCAGTGTGGCACTGCTATTACCTCTTTCCTTGGTCACTCTTGAAATGCTTCTTTTAATGGTTATTTCTCCCGAATAGCTCTGCTGTGGGATCCTTTGGTAGACAAGCTGCAGTTCAGTCTCTCCTCTGCCCAGGTAGAGATTTTATAGCTCCCTATTCAACTTATAAAGAATTCCAGTGAATTTGTTTAATGAATTCCCCACGGAAGAAAATGAAAATGTACTTGGGTGCACAAATACAGTCCATAGAGGAGCCATCAAATGTTCTGTAAATGTCCAAGTGATATTTTGTAGCTACAACAGAATGTTTTGCTGTCTTGACAACATGTAAAAGAATGGGAGAAACCATGTTCTAATATAGTTTTCTTCATAAAAAGAGGCTGCAGGATAAATTTGGCTGGCATGCCATGTTTTGCCAATGCACAGTATAGAGAACGTAAGGGAAGAGACATGCGATTTAGTTTTCTCCCTTTGGTTCATTGATTCTTGTGGGCTGGGAGGCTAATAAGAAGGCAGGGATGGTTGGACCCCAGAAGTTGATAAAGAATTTGGAGCTGGATGGGTGAGTGACTGGATGGGGCTCAGCTACTTTTCCCTGCATGACTTCAGGAAAATTATTTAGCTGCTCTGAACTGTATTTCTCCTATATTTAAAAAGTACTTATGCTATCTAGGGCTGAGGCTTAGTGGGTGCATAAACCACTGGACTCTATTTTTTAATGGCTCAGAGCTAGACTACATTTCCCAGCTTCCTTTGCAGGGAGATGCTTCTGTGAAGTAGAAATACTGACATTAGTTTGCAGAGAAGCTGTGTTCTAGTCCTGATCTAGCATCTCTGAGTCTATAGGCCATGCTGACCATGTGCTTCATAAGGGTGACTGGAAACTGAATGATACAGCCTCAACCGTGGCACAGAAAAATGCAGTGCAGGACCTAGAGAAACAAGAAGAAAAGACCTGTTCCTGAGCTGCTGCATGGAGATGCATGGTCTGATCTCCTGAAACACTCATGGGATTCTTTCTTTGTTTGTATATTTTAGGGAAGGATCTACAGGGTATTCAGGGTCTCACTACTAGATTGGACTTGTAGCCACCTGTTTACAGCCTCCCACATATTGGGATTATGGGTTCACACCATGCCCAGTCTCGTTTGCTGTCTCAGCATACCCCTAGGGCAGACATGGGGATTGAACCCCTGGCCCCTGTGCCTGCTTGCAGGCTACTTAATCCACTGAGCTACTTGGTCAGCCCTCATTGGATTCTTTTATGGGAAAAATGTACCTTGTTCTTCAAACTCCTCATGTTAATATTTTCTTTCTTCAATAGTTTAGCCTAAAATAATATAATATTTGTTTTCCATGAGTATTATGAAGATATAAAATAATTCATGTAATGTTCTTGGTACTTAAAGGGCATTTCATAAAGATAGGTTTTCTGAGGGCTGGCGGTATAGCTCAGTGGACTAAGCGCTTGCTTAGGTAAGTGCAGGGGCCAGCGTTCCATTCCTGGCACCGCATGTCACACTGGCCCCACCCCTGGGCATGCTGAGCCTGTGGTGGAGTCTAGGCCTGGTGGTGCATGCCTATAATCCCAGTACTAGGAGGCAGAACTCAGGAGGATTACTAATAGTCTGAGCTGCGTAGTGAGACCCTGAACACACACACACAAAATAAGATAGGTTTTCTGTTTTGCTTTTCAGGAAGGTGCTAGCAAAATTGACTTCTTGTATCCATTTGCTCAAGAATAAGAAGAATCTTATACAAAATGCAAAGCTGATTCTATCACCACCTACTTTAAGACTCTTAATAAGCCACTTCCAAACTCTTCAGATGCAGATGAGGATTCTTGCTGTAAGCTGCAAGGTCTTTGCTCATGCAACCCCAGCCAGGATGCCTAGCTGCACCCTGGCCACCGTGTTCCTGGGTCTTGCTCCAATTGGTCTGTGCACACAGCCATCCAGAGGTGCCGTGATCTCCGTGCAGGGCTTTGTGCATACTCTGCCTGCAAAATACCCTGCCAGGTACAAGCATGCAGCTTTAATCATTCTTTATGCTTTCTGTTGCAATACTTTGAGAAGCTTTATTTGATTGCAAGTTAATAAGATTTCATCGGACACTATATATGTTTCATTTCTAATATGGGTGTCAATTTCCATAAAAATGGGTGATTATTAGAGGTTTTCCCCACTGTACTGCAAACATCTTGATGTTGCAGTCTTATTGTTTTTGAAGCTATTAAATCTTTTTAACAGCTCCTACTATCATGAACATGTGTTAGTCAGTTTTCTACTATTATAAGCAATGCCTGAGATGAATAAAATTATTAGGAGAGAGAGTTTTAGGTTAATTCCCGGACTAAGTCCATGCCTGCTTGGCCTTGGTCCTCTGGTCTGGAGTAGCACAGCGCATTGTGCGGGACTGGTGGTGGAGGCCTCTTGGTTCCATGGCAGCTAGAAGTTAGAGAGAGGTCAAGGGCTCGTGGTTGCAAGTTCCCTGAATGGCACACCCTTTGTGGCCTAACTCCTTCCCACTAGGGCCTATATCCTTAAGGCTCCATCACCTCCCTATCACAGTGTGGGCTGGAATCAAACCTTTAAGGCGTAGGCCTTAAGGGATAGTCAAGATCCTGCTTATAGAAAATGGTGACTCTCTACATAACACTATCTAAAAAATGAAGTCAAGACAGATGAAAGAGAGATTTATAAAAATGAAATAATAAACATAGTTGAGTAAATCATCAGTAATTTGTTATATGTAATTTCTTGATAGAGAACCCCTTAGAACAATTATAATTTATTGTCTAAAACTAGGACTTATCATAGCATCATAATTACTGTAATGAAGGCAAAATATGTTTAAAATATACATCAAATAAAAGGCTAATTTTCTTGATATAGAGAGAAAATTATGAATTAATTAAAACAATGATTTAGAGAAAATTTGAAACATAAATAAGGATCCATAAAGAATACATTTATAAAATGATATTTACATTAAATTTATTTAAAAATTAATCATTTACTGATTTATTTGGTACAGGGTCTCACTACTCAGCTCATACTCATAGTGATCCTCCTGTCTCAGCCTCCCAGCGCTGGGACAAGTATATGTCACCACACTCAGTCTTGGTGGCTGGCTTGGCCAGCCTGGTGTGGTTCTGAGATGAAACTCAGGTCCCCGTGCTTGCCAGGCAGGCGCTTATACTGCTGAGCTATTTTCCCAGCCCTATTTATTTTAAATTTAAAGGGAAATTGAAACCTTTATGTTTAATGATCAATTTTGCAGTGACAAAATATACTGATGATTTCCTATGATTAAAAATAAGTTTTTGTACATTTATTACAGAATTACAAGTGTGTGTGTGTGTGTGGTATAAAGGATCGAACTCAGGACCTTGCACTTGCCAAGCAGGTGCTTATACCATTGAGCTATATCCCCAGCCCTTAGAATTCTAAATTAGTACAAAGTTTCTTTATACCATTTGGTACCAGTTATGAAAATTTTAAACAGACATTGTTTGATCCAATAATTTCGCAGCTAAGAGGTGTTGCTACATGATTGCTCTTTTAAAAACATCTTCATGTATAAGCATGTTTATTACAGCGTAGATAGCAGTACTAACCCAGTATTCAGGCGGTATCTAAATATTTATCAAAATGGCCTAAATAAATAAACGGTAACATGCAGTTCAAAACTGTACTACCATTAAAAGAAATGAAGTATATATTTATATCACTGTGGAAAAATGTCCATTATTTATTAGCAGATAAAAAACAAATTCCACTTATGTGAAGACATATATACATGAATTACACAAATACTAAATATACACAGAATGTGTGGGATGGCTGGAAGACACCTGATTTTGAACATTTATCAGCGGCTGCCTCCGGGAAATGAGCATGTAAGCCAGTGGGGGGAGGTGGGCTGAGAGTTAAGCTCCACAGTGGAAAATCCTTCCTTTCTGCTTCTTAAAGTTTGGCTTCCTTTACTTTTTCTTCCAGTAGATATTGATTTCAGTACATAAACTTAATTCTTTACTAGCTAAGTAAGCAGAAAATGGGAAGCTCCTATTACAATTCTTATTTGATTTCATACTCAGCTCATTGTTCCAGTTTTCATGCCATTTAAATTCTAAGTTCTCACTACACTAAATATGTTAAGGTAATTCTTACATCATTTTTCTCATTACTATGTATATTAAAACTCCACTTGCTTGCCATTGATGTGAGGGTCTTCTTGTCTCTGCATTGTTTTTTTTTTCCCTTCACTATGTAACAACTACTCTCCCAAGTTTAAGCTTCATTTGCATTAGTAGCGGCCTCTCAATTACATTTGAAAGTAGAGCCTAAGAGTCAGTGAATGATGGCCAGCAGGTAAGAGCTGGCTAAGCTTGGCTTTGTAAATATCGTTCTACTGGGAACACAGTCATGCCTGTGACTGTACGTTGCCGCTGGAGGCTTTTACCTCACAGTGGCCCATGTAGCGTGACTCGGTGGCTCACAAAGCCGAGGTATCATTTGGGCCTTTATTGAAAAGTTTCACCAGTCCTTGGTCTAGATGCTTACTACAACTACAGTTCCAATCTTGTGCACAGTGTTTGCTAGCATCAGTGCCGACATCCTGGACAATTTTGAGCTTCTGGGAAGTCACTGAAGCATAAGTGGGCAGATGTACACAGCACACCACTATGTAGTGTTTCGACGGAACTGATGCATTCGGGGCAAACAGTCTCAAAAGCTACAAGAACATTTGTCTTTGATTTTAACATGCTTTAAATATATGTATTTAATTTTAATAATGGCTGTATTTACTATTGGTATAAGGGTTCATGAAATTACTAAAATTTTAACGAATAACTTTTCTTGGTATTTGTGTGTATCAGTTATAGAATGTCACTGTCTGAAAGGATTTTCAAAAATACAGAATACAGACCAATTTTGGGTTACGAGGACAGGAGAGAGTTCTGAGACTCTGCATTCCTAACTGGTTCCTGATCATGATATCCACTGCAACAGTCTCCTAGACAGCAGCAGGCACTGGCTTTCTTTGAGATGGATGGGCACGTCCAGCTAAGATATTGTCCTATTTCTAATTTGCCGGGAATTTTTGATTGTTACTGCTATTAATTCTGTCATTGCCTGGCACTTATCTGTTGAGCTGGAGGTTTATTTTCCATCTTCCAATCTATTTATGTGATATTTCTCTGAATGCATTTCCCAACAAGCTGCTACCTTTCATTCCTGGCACTGCCTGGGATCACAATCAATTATGTCCTTTTTACTATCACAGCCAGTGCACTTATTCACTGAGGGTCTTCCTTCAATAATCACAGTCGAAACAAACAATCACAATCATGGTGTTCTCACCACATTTTTCTGTTCCTTCTTAGAAGGTTCTATTTTCAAGACTATACCAGCTTTCCAAAATTAATCTTAAAACTGCCCATCTGTTTCTGAGAGCTGAAGCAGTTTATTTTGTATGGAAATTACCTATTTCTTGAAAATGTGAGAAAATCTCATTGGAAGACACATCTGGCTTGGGGACATTTTAGAAGAAATTCTTTGAAATATTTTAATTTTCTGCCAGGCACTTATTCTTTTCACACTATATGTGGATTTACTTTGAGGAAATCTTGCTTTCCCATAGATTTCATCAAGATTTTTAATACTTTTAAACTATCTCAATCTGTTTTCAGTTTGTATTTTTTCCTTTTTGTATTGTAAATTTATCTTCATTCTGTTTTTGCTTTGACTAGATTTGATATTTTTGTGACTTTGCATTTTGTTATTTAAAAAAATCTGATTTTAAATTTATTGATCTACACTAGTATTTTTCATTTTTTCTTGTTTATTCTACTTTTTGTTTTATAGTTTCTTTTTATGTTCTTATGCTTTTTAAAAATTCAATGGCCTTAATTGAGAGATTGATTTAATTTTGATAGTTTTACTGTTTTAATATATATATATATAGTACATACAAAATAGGGTAGATATACAGCTACTTTCTCTTAGTTCCATGAGAAGAAAGATTTGTACTAATGTTTTTTAGACAAGAATATCATGTCTGCATCTTGTACTCTGAATAACTACTATGAAGACAACAATATGGAATGTATTAATTATTGTAACTGTCCTTCTAACATGTTTTGAAACTGTCTCATTGGTATTCTTTCTCATTAAAATCAATAAAATATCAAAAAAGATAAAACCCTAAATTGTAGAAATTTATAAATTTTAAAAGTTATATTAAGAAAATGAGGTGATAAATATCTAAAAGTTATTGTTGCCTAGTTATATTACATGTTATTAATGTCTATGATTTTGCCATTGTTTTGAATATCTTATATCTAATAGATAGAAATACTATGCTACATGTAATCTATTGTGTGAATAACACAGAAAAACCGAAGAACTCTTCTGCAGTTATTCAGCATGTATCATTCGGTCCAGTGAAAGCCATTTATCATGGGAAACCACTGAAAGTTCTAACTTCATTGCTTCACATTTGTTTTTACTCGTTGGTATTAATGTAAGCAAAAATACTAACCAACATGTACTAGTTCTACCACCATCTTTCAGTGGTGACTATAAACTGACTATAGACAAAAAATAATGCAATTTCAGCTACAGTGCATTTTTTGGAGAATTAACTTGTTTTGTGTGACATAAAACTATTGCAATTTTTAATTCATATAAACTATAATATGTTGTTTTCATATCAATAAAAGTTATAACAAACTTGTGTATGCATATATATATTTCTCTAAAGCCATTCATCAAACATGTACCAGTGTACTATTGATACCTAGGCCAAGTGAGAGAGAAAATTTAGCACTTTCTAAAAGACTGATGCACATGTATGCATAAATTATTTAAGGTAGTTTGAGTTAAAGAAAACTATGGAGCAATAAAAGTTTGAAAAGCTGAACTGGAAAAAATGAACATAAAAATGCCCCTATGCTTTGTATACAAATTACTTGTAAATTTTTATTGTATATTTGCTTTCTTTCTTAAAGAAGATATTCTGTCTATTAAATATATGATATCTTGTGTTGGGATGAAATTTATGCCATATTTGAGTTAACTACTATAGTCAAGGTAGGATATGTAAATAACCTAAATGTTCGCTGATGGGTAGGTAAAGAGTAGAAAAAAGAAAAGGCAGAAGAAAGGAAGAAAATCATGTCATGTTTAACAATATAGATGGATTTTGAGGGAAGTTTTCTCAATAAACCAATCTTAGGAGGACAAACATTGAGTGGTTCCTCTTTAAATATTTCTTTCTCCACTGAAATTAGTACATTGTT
Source organism: Ctenomys sociabilis (assembly GCA_004027165.1). Classification (NCBI taxonomy): domain Eukaryota; kingdom Metazoa; phylum Chordata; class Mammalia; order Rodentia; family Ctenomyidae; genus Ctenomys; species Ctenomys sociabilis. The sequence continues at coordinate 19,674 of PVKA01003374.1, forward strand.
TCTTTTCAATTAATGCATTTCCATTTAAAGTCAGATGTTTTATGGGAATTAATATCAGTAGTAAGGAGTAAGTACATGATAATAACAGGCTAATTTCTCACCCTGCTCTGTGAGATGACTGGAAAGTCGACTTATGATTTGCTTGCCCCATTTCTCCAGTTGAAGCCTAAGTGCTAGCTGCCCAGGGGCAAGGGCAGTGTCCGGGTATTGCCTTGGTCTTTTTTTTTTGGTGGTACCATGGATCGAACTCAGGACCTTGTGCTTGCCAAGCAAACACTTATTCCACTGAGCTATCTCCCCAGCCTGTGTGGTGCTCTTGATTCAGCAGGACAGGGGCCTTTCAATCAGATGTTGGCAGTGCATTATACGTTGGTTGGTTGTTCTACTTATGAAAGGGAACATTGTTTTCAACCTGGGATCCCAGGAGACTCATAGTTCACCTCCCACATGAATATCCAGTAAACACATACTGTGGGGAGGGCTCTGAGCAAGGCAATATGGGGGCAAAAATATCTGCTGACTGGGATATGTGCCCTTTCAGCCTCGGTTAGTTTTTTGAGACTATAGTAGAATAAAGCCAGTTAGACAAAAAATTACAGCAATATAATAAACTAACTGATCGAGCTCTCCTATTTGTGACCATTCTAGCTATTAAGGCTAATTGGGAATTTTTTGGGAGAATTCAGTAGAATTTATTCAACATGGAGCATTGAAATGGAAAAAGCCACAGTGCACAGACACTGCATTCCCAAGTTAGCAGGAAGTTGAGTCAGACAGAATATAGCTGATAGAAATGCCTTATTTTTGATTAAGATTTTTCTTGCATGCTATAAAATTCACTGTTCTGACCAGGAAAAGTGAATAGTTCAGCAGCATTCAGCATGTTTGTCGTCACGACTATGTAAGTGGAACACTTTTATCATTCCAAGACAAACCATGTACCCTTTACACCCTCATTCTGTCCCCCTGGAAACTACTAATCTGCTTTCTGTCTCTACAGATTTGAGGCTGGTTGGATTTTCATTCCATACAAATAATTATACTAGGAGCAAAGACAAGAGGTCAAATCCTCTCTTAGCTGGGTGAAATTGAGGAAGACAGTTTGTCTCTCTTGACTTCAGGTGCTTTATCTAGCAAGTATAAATAACAATGCCTGATTTCTCTTGTCACAGGGCATGGCTAGATGGTTCCTAAAGGCTGCTTTCAGCTATAAGTTTTATGATTATGTAGCTTTATGCCCTTTGTGATAGCTCTGAACTGGTGCCTTGTGAGACACTATCTATAGTTTTGTTTGTAACTTTAGCAACTAAACTCTCAACAGGCTTATGTTTAAACAAATTTATGAAATCTATGACAGGAGTTGCATACACTCCAAAGAATAATGAAAAATAGCAAAGCCCTGCAGTGAGTAGAAGTGTTTCTCCTTCTACTGTGGTTATGATTTGCATTATCATACCGTGATATAAGGAAAGAAAGAGGTTTGTCATGTTTTCCATATATTTTTCACTCAATTGAAATAACAATAATCTGTAGAAATTCTCAACTGCTTACTTGTGCTTTGATTTATTTTTCAGTTACTAAAAGAAAATTTCTGTTAATATAACCAGAGAGAAGAATCTGGATACAAAGGAGCCTATAAGGTGCCAGAGTAAGAGTCACTGGATTTTAAGGCTCTGGAGGCGGCCAGCTCACAGGAGGAGTATCGCCAGAGCCTCATTTCTGCCCTTTTGCCTGCATTTTGACTCTGACCAGCTTGAGCAGAGCTGCAGTGTGCCCAGCACCAGCTGCTGCCCGGGGCAGCTTGATTCTCTGCTTATTGTCACTTTTTTTTTTTTTTTTTTTTTTTTACTGTCACAGCTCCAAAACAATGCAAAGGGGAACCTTCAAGGATCGACAATGGTTCACAAAAACAAGCTTAGCAATATGAATCCCTTTAGATAAATTTTGGGACTCTAGAACGTTTCAATTATAAAATTTTAAAAGTATCTTGAATGAGTAAAATGTTAGCTGGATAAGGAAGTTTTAATACAGAAGCTCTTCTGCTGAATGTGTGTTATAGTCAATGTTTTGTCCATTTTTTAAAAAAATACATTATTAATGCATTTTTTATCTGGACCTGTGTGCAGCACATAATATTCTGCTTCGCATGGGGAGTTTGTGCATGTACACAACACACCTTAATTCTTTTTTGTCACCTTCCCTTCCATCTTCCCCTGCTCCCTTCGACTTTTAATCCCCTTTCTGTTTGAAAATACTTTTCTTCCATTACTTTCTTTGGCTGTTTCCAGTGAAGATAGTTGCTTATTAATAGAGGAGAGAATGTTTAGCCTCATACACACCATCTCTCTCAAGCCTTCCACACCTGCTGACCCTATTTCTTTTACTTCTTCCCTCTTTCTTTTTCCTGCTGCCTGCAAATTGTCCGCAGTAGTCAGTCATACTGCAGTGGGACAGCTTAGCGGCTCCTGGAAGGGAAACCTCCTCTGCATTAGCATCCTGCCTGGGCAGCTCCTGGGGCTTTGGGCCTGTGGCTTTTATCTTCTGAGATGTTAGGGACCCTATGGAGTTTCAAACTGAGGTGATTTCCATGAAAGTAAACTAGCATGGAGCCCTGGATCATTAGTTGGTCTTTGAGTATTGCAAAGAGCATAACTCTCCTTTTTTTGAAAGGAAAGTTCATGAAGAGAAAACTGTTGTAAAGTTCTGGGTATTCATTAAGATACATGTAAAAAGGCAAAGAGACCCGCAATTTAAACTAAGCTGTGTAATTTAAGAAAATGTGCACACAGCACACAGCTCCGTGCACGACTTGTCCTTACTCACTAACAGCTGTGCAGGATTTGCCGTTTCTTCCATGTTTTATGTGATGATCGTGGGTGCCGGCTCTCAGCCTGTAACCCTGATTGCTATTTAGGGACGGGGATTCTGGATCTGCTCCAGTCATGTGGAATCTATTTTGGACCCGTCATGTCACACTTGAACTCTAAAATATGCCTATCGGTGAAAGGTTCTGTTTATCTTTCTCTTGACTCAGACTTACACAGAAAATGGAGTTTGGTCCTCAGTCCAGCAGGCTTTTGTTTTACCCTGAAGCCTCTGTGAGTCTGCACTGGCTGCCCAGGAAACCGTCTTTTCAGGACTTCGGGATCTGGCGGTGGCTGGCTCTCTCCCCAGGGCCGCAGTCTCAGCCTTCTGCCCGCAACTTTCCCTGCTTTTCCAGTTCGCTCTCTTCTCTGCACAGCTCCCCAGAGGACAATAAGGACCAAGGCTTACGCCGTTTTCCTTCTCCTTCGTGCACAGGAGGCGGCTTGATCCCTGCAGAGGACTGGGGCCACCTCTCCGCAGGAGAGACCCAAAGCTAAGCACCAGGAGTGACATTTGGTAGCCAGAAAGTGTGGCTGGGAGCCGGAGGGAGGAAAGAACACAAGGGAAAGAGGGGCAGGCTTTGCCTCGCTGCACATAAAGAAATAATCAAGTCTGGTATGAACCATCGGAGCCAAGGCAGGCCCGGGAGACCAACCTTTTTGGGCCGGGGCAGAGTTCTGTATCTCACTTTGAAAGATGGAAATATACAAGATGGTTTTCGTATCTTCCTTAAGTTCCTGGCCATGATGTAGTTTTTCTTGCTAACTCCTCATTACAATGAAAATGAGAATTATAACCTACAATTACAACTTTCAGTAGATTTGTTTTAAGTTTAGAAGATCATTTGGAAATTCTTTTTGATATTCTCTTTCTCCTGAGTTGATTATTTTGCCATCTTAAATGTGAGCCAAGAATATAGTTTACATTTTCGAGCTGCTCCATTTTGAGATTTAAGTCTCATAAAACTATCTAGTATTTGTGGTCTAGGATCATTTTAAAAGCCTGGTGAAGGGAGGAAAAAGGAGAGGAGAGAAAGAAAGGAAGTGTTCTTAGAGTTCTTTGGGAATGACTATCCAGGGGCCTACAATGTAGCTCAGTGGCATGGAGCTTGCCTGGGAAAAGTCAAGGTCCTCAGTTCGACTCCTAGTTCCCCTCCTCCCCAAAAAACCCCATAGAAATGGGAAAGAATATCTAATTTTGGAGGGAGACACTGCTTCGGTCTGGAAGGCCTGAGGGTTCTCAAACTCTGCGCTTTTGCAAGAGATCCTGTATATGACATGGCATGATTGACAAGGCGTTTGTTGGGGATGGCCTTCCTTAGGCTGGGACTATGGGGTCAGGCTCTCTTTGGCCGTGCGCTGAGTAGCCGAGCGTGATTTGTTAGTGACAATCATTTTTTAGTCACATTCACAGGAATTTGAAACTAACCACAGTCTTGGGGTGCAACAGTGAGAAAACTCTTTCCAGCTGCACCGTTGTGCAGGGTGACCAGTGGCAGAGCGCTCTCCCAAGCCGCCGGCTCTGCGAGCTGGAGCAGTGCCACTGGAAACAGAAGTGCAGCTTTATCACTCGATTTCCAGAAGAGGCTCCCAGCAGCATATGGAGACAATATATAAGACAGATCCCACCTTGAAGGGAGCTCCTCTGAATGGTGGGGCATCTGGGAAGGGTGAAGGGAGGCGGGGGAGAGGACGAGAAAAGGGGTAGGCCGTTGTGTGATTGCTTGTACAAAAATTTCATTTGATTTCACCCTGAACAATTGGACAACAAACGTAAATTTGAGGCTTCGTTTTTGCCCATGAGAAACAGATTAAGTCCGAATAAGCACTCCACAAACCAACAGCGTCCAGACTGCTCCTCAGCATGGGACGCTAATCGCTCTCAGACCACCCTCCCCCACCCCCAGGGCTTCCGGGAGCTCATACTCAGAACTACCCCAGGCCACTTACAGGCGTTACTTAGGACTCCAACAGTCTCCTCAAAATCGGAGGTGTTCTTGGAATTGAGACTGTGATTCGAGCTCTTCAGTTAAAGAAAAGGGAGCAGCAGTGAGGGTTGGGGGGCATTTCGGTAGCATAGGCCTGCGCTCGGCCGCAGAGAGCTGGCGGCCCCATGCTCCATGTGGTCCAGACAGTGGCACAGCTCCAGAAAGAAAGCGATTATTCATTTATTAGTAATCTTTTTAAAAATAATGGAGAAAGATGATTAGAGTCTATGTGAAAACTCTCAGAGTCCCGGATGGGTTTAGGCTTTTCTAAACCTCCCCAAGGACCGAACAGTTATTTACCTGTGAACTGCGAACCCGTGGGCACTGCTGCTCATAGCCTCCAGCAGCAACTCACTGACAACTGCAGCTCACAGGGATGCTGCCTGGTGTGTCTGTAAATTTTCAAGAAACTGTGTCATTAAAAGAAAGAAATTAAGAGCAATTATCATCTATGTATCTATATATGTATGTATGTATCATCTACCGATCATCTATCGATCATCTATCAATCATCGATTTTTTCCTTCATGTAAGAGAAAGTTTATAAAACAAATCTGGGTCATAGAGTTGTGGATGTAGGAGAAACAGTGAGTTAATTAGGTTGATCTTCATTTGTTTCAGAGCTATAATTCTAACAATGCTTCAAAAAATTATAACTAAGTTATTTATAAGGAAATAATTAAAAGTTTTAAAGATTCGGTTATAAAAATGGTCATTGTAATAATGTATAACTGTGAATATTGTAAAATTTTATAAAGGCCTGTTAAACCATCATTAATTAAAATTTGTTATATAAATGCATAATAATCAACATACACAATATTCTATCAAAAGAACATAAAAATATCATTTTGTATATATTGAGGTGTTGCAGAACCAGTCTACAAAACAGTGCTGTTTAGGGATTATAGGGATTATCTTCTATTTTTTCCTTTTTGATGTTCTTTACGTAATTTCTATTATCTAATACCTCCATAATAATCATGATTTGCTTTTGTAAAATGATAAAACAATACATACAGATTTAAAATTAAACATTATTGAATACATTATCTTTATAAATTATTTTGATCTTATTCCAAAAGGATCTGAATAAAATAAAGATGCATAATCATGTAAGTAGTTTTAAAGATGAATATGAAGTTATTAGGCTAAAAGAAAACAAAATGATACAAAATATGTGCCATAACTTTTAAAATTATTAAAGCTTGGCATAGAGCTTTTTCTGAAATTATATAATCCTGCACAAAAATGTGCTAGATATTTCACTGTGAACCAGAGAGGTATCTATCTTTGTCTAGAAAAGCACATTGCTCATTGGAACCTGAAGATATTCTCATTCATGAGTTCTTCTAACATGAGTCAGAGTCGGATTCCTAACACCTTCCAGTAGACTCTAGGCCCACTGTCCCAGAGCTCGCTCCTCTGTGTACAGGGCTACCTGTTGAGCAGCTCCCAGGGACACTGCACACATCACCGTCTGCGTGAATGTGTCCCTGGGCTCACACTGTGTTGTCACACTTCATGACCTTGCTGACTGGGGGCACTCATCAAACAGAGGCCACCAAATGGAATTTAGGAAAATATTTCTGAAGAGATGCAACATCATTATGCTCTCCAGTGAGCTGGATTAGTCTGAGATTAAGATGATGAATCATGAGTTGGAAATTTTTTCCTTAATATTCCCTTTCTGGACTCAGCTTTGGGCATGTGCCATGCTGTTGGGAGGCTGAGCTGCCCTCTGTATAATTCGCAATGGGAGGGAACTCAGAGATGATTCCTGCACTCAGCGGGTTCTCTTCGGTGTTGAAGATCAAGGCAGCATTCCGACACTGTTAGACTCCTGTCCTCTGGATAGGGTTCATTGTATGGAACGTAAGGTGACTTGCTGTGTCAGAAATCTTCAGTCCTTTCATTTAAAAAGACGAAACTATGTTGAGAGAAGTAACAAAAGCTATAAATAAGTGGAAATACATAGGGTTATATGTTGAAATGATCAATATTTCCTGCAGCAAAATGTAGTTAAGAACAAGGTAGTGTTTATACTTGAAATTTGGTAAGAGAGCAATTTTTATATTATAAATTATATTGAGAAATTTTTATTAAATTTATTAATTTTATTGAGCAATTTTTATTAATTTTATTTTTTTATTTTTTATTTTTTGTCTTTTTGAGACAGGGTCTCACTATGCAGTTCAGGCTGGCCTTAAGCTCACTTTGTAGCTCAGGCTGGTCTCGAACTCACAACAATCCTCCTGCCTCAGCCTCCCGAGTGCTGGGATTACAAGCATGCACCACCACGCCCGGCTATAAGTTTTATTAATTTTATTGAGAAACAAATAGCAATGAGACAGTTTCAAAACAAGTTAGTGGGACAGTTACAATAATTAATACACTGCATATTGTTTTCTTCATAGTAGTTATTCATAGTACAAGATGCAGACATGACGTCTCATCCAAACACTATTAGTACAAATCTTTCTTCTCATTGAATTAAGAGAAAGTAGCTGCATATCTATCCTGATATATATATATATATATATATATATATATATATATATATATATCCTGTACACATAACTGTCTGTGTGAATGTGTCACTGGGCTCACACTGTGTTGTCACACTGCATATATATATATATATATATATATATATATATATATATGCATATATATATTTTCTTACAAAATGGTTCTTCATTTGTATCTCCCCTTTTTGTTTAGTTTTGTCAGATTTATTCCATTGTAATTTAAATGTTATAGGTACATGAATTCAGCAGAGTAATCCAATATAGTCCAGTAGTCGATAATAGTAGTGGGTTATCTGCAAGACTGGCAGTGTCCGAAGTTGTTGACTTGAGCCTTTTACAGCTCAGCGTATTAATATGGCTTTATTTTTTATACCACATTTTTATACTTTTTCTGTTGTATGGTTAAGACCAAGATAAAGCAAGACCTATATAACAAGAAACGTAACTTTCATGTCTGACAAGGTCAGTCAAATCCCCTCAGGATTTACCCTGAAACTCTGTACCATAATTTGCAGATCTTTTGTCAGTATCAGCAATGTGGATGAGTCACAACCATTGCTTGAGCAATTTGAAGAGAGCGATTTTTAAATTTTATTTTTATTAGTACATGTCTGCAGTACATAATCACTACATTCATTGTGGGTAGTTGGTGCATCTATACCAGGATTCTTAATTTAGTGAACTTTTCTTCTATCAATTCACATTTGAAAAATCCTAGAAAATGTTACAATATGGATAGTCATATTCCCTGAGATAGGCAAGGAATGCCCTGTCCAGCTTGTGGAGTTCAAAGAAAGAAATCACAAGTAAGAGACTAAGCAGCATCCCAGTTATACATGAGGCACAGTCCCAGGGAGTCCAGATTGTGAGTTCTGAATGCCACAAATGGGTAGTGCAGGTGGCTGGAAATCTTAGCTCCCTGAACCTCAGGTACCATAACTCTAAAGTGGATGGCTATGCCTAGGTTAAAGGACTAATGTACATATCTTAAGCACACCCAGAGTTCCTGAAAAACTGAAGCAATGATAGCTTAAGGGGGGTCCATGGGAAAGTGAGCAGGAAGGAACAAGCAGTCCTGTGCCCTGTATCAGCCCATCCCCTTGTTTGCTCATTACTGTGATAGTTACCAATATGTGTGTTGTCATATGTCATGACTCCCAAAAAGGTCTTAAAAGGTCATGACAAAATGTCCTGGGAAGCATAGCCTGAGGTCAAATAGAGAAGTGCCAGCCAATTCTACACACCATTGCAATGCTTGCTGTCTCCGTGGCCCTGGGCCTCTTCCTTGTCACCTCCCTGGGCTGCGAGACTAAATCTGCTCTGTCAAAAATAAAACTCTTTCTTGGTAACCTAGTTCTGTGTTCAGAGCCATCCCATTCTAAAATGCCTCATTTGACAAAGAGCATCAAAGCCCTCTAAGTTATTTTTAAAATGCAAAGCAAAATTTGGATTTCAGATTAGACTGAACTGGCTCACTCTCAGAGGAGCGCATGATTTCCCATGGTTCCTTGGGGGCTTCACTGAAGTGGATTTGGAGGGAAAGGCAATATGATTGACAAGGGCAGGTGATGGGAGCTCAGGGATCCTGCTGAGGGAACTTGCTTAGGATTCCAAATTAAAGTCAGCCAAAGCCCCATGCTGGCTTCACTGCCCCAGCACAGACGCTGAGTCAATTCTGTGCTAAGATGTACAGATTAGGAAACACAAAGGTTGAGGGTCTTGGTGCATCCTCTGTCTTTCTGAAATAAGCAGGTGTAATTGCAATAATGAGGAAATTAACTTGGAGCTGACATGAAGCTTGCAAAAGCATTTCCAAAGCATTGTGCTTCCATGTGGTCGTTACCAGGGTCCTTGTATTACATGATTTCATTCAAAGTGCATTTTTAATCCTTCTATTCTCCTTTAAAGCCTTGAATAAGGGATTCTCACCTAGAACAAAAATTGAGGTATATTGGGTGATGATTTTATTTTTCTACAAACTTAAGTCTGCTAAATTTTGTTACATGTTGCTGTGCTGGTTTCATCTAACTGAGGTTTTTTCAGATATGAACTCATCAAATCCAAAAGAGCAAGTGATACATGCATAATTTGGGTCAAAGATTTGTGCACAGAAAGTCTTAGGCACCAGGAGATTAATATGATATAAAAAACAACAATAATCTAAAATAGACTAAGATTAATTTTATAAAGAGGGCTTAGTTTTGAGCTTTACACACAGTAAGCATTGTAGAAGTGTTCAAATTTATTAGTGAATTTACATACAATAAAACATGGTTAATGAATACAAAATCATTTCCTGAGTGTGAACTCTGAAAAGTGCTCTTGTGACAACAAATATCTGTATTCAAACAAGGAATAAGACAGACTATGAAATGAATGCATTGGGTTTGTCTAAATTTATTCCACTATCTTGAGAACGATTTTAGCGCTAATGCACAGGTATTGATTGGCTCTCATGTTATTAAGTGCCTCTTTCATGGAACAGCCTGTTTCTGTGTTATACTGAGGTTGTCAGAGGCCACACCTCTGTAATTCTTTTGCCACATTTTTGTGACTCTTTGCTTACCTGTCCTGGACATAACAAACCTCTGTTCTCCACTGTATTCTGATATGTTTGAGATCCTAGTTGAGCCAGAACTGAGGTTTATGTTTTTTACTGATAAACAAAATTGGGTGTCACTTTTCTCACCTCCGTATGCAACCCAAGCATCTTCCTCCCCTCCCAAATATACATGAACTCAAAGATGAGAATGAAGGAATAAAATCTAGGGAGGCCCTGACTTAATATGGTGTAAGTTGGCAGCATTTTAACTTAGCAATGGGGCAACAGTGATACGCATTAGTAATCACACTTCAAAGTTGGGATTTTCCTCTTTCCCCAGCCGGTGACATGCAGTGCATCACTTTCTCTTCCTGCCGTGACTGTGGCCATGAGCCCCAGCTGCTGTTCAGCCAGGAGATCACTGTGGGAAACGAGGCCTGGGCAGCACTATGTCACTAAGTCACGATGTGTGGTAGATTAGGCGTGCCACATGGATTTTTGATCTAGGACAGCTTCAACATATGGAGTTTATTGGTGTGTAATCCTACCCTAAGACGAGGAGCATCTGTGTGAGACATCCTCTTTAGCAAGGATGAGAGTGGAAAGTTGCTGGGAGAGCTCATATAAGCAGTGCATGTCTGAAAGCAGCTCCTTGGCACAAGCCTGCTAGCAGGGCAGCGCTGCCCTTACTCCTTTTCCAGTAAACTACAGGCTTATTGAGTGCTCATAACTCTCAGACATGGATGTTGAGTGATGAGGTCCTGCCCAGTCCTCCCGGGAGTTAGGACAACGGGAAGCGCAGGCCCTACTGTCCAGTGTTGGTGGACTCTGGAGCCAGAAGCAGAAGAGAGAGGAGGCAAGGCTCATGGTGCCACAGCAGCTATACAGCTGTGCTGGCAGGATGAGAGACCTGGGCGATCTGTGAGTGTCCCCCTCGGGCTCTCAGGGACATTCACAAAATGGCATGTGGACTTCTCAAGATCTCTTCTAGGAGCTGGATGTTTTCACTGTCTGAAATAATGTTTAACTTTCTCTTTGCATCAACATGGATAATTCTCAAAAAACAAAATGTTGAGTGAAAAAAAGCAGATTGCAAAAGGATAAGTACAATATGCCGCCACTTATATATATGTTTTAAAATACATGAAACATTGGAATACAGCTTTTTGGGTGCATATAGATGTATATGGTGACAATGTTTTTTAAAACCACAGGAAGGGAAAAATGCAAGTGGGGAGGAAGTAACCTCGAGGTCCCCTCTGCCTGTGGAGTGTCGGTGCAGGGACACACTCTATGGACTTCATTTTCTCCAAAACTATACCTCTGAAGCAGATACGGTTCAGTGTCAGTCCTTCTTACATGGAGAGAACAGGTTTTCTCTCTTGTTTTCTGAACCAGGGTCTTGCTTGCTTGTGTTCAAGCATCTCCTTTCATAGGCTGATGAGGTCTGGGGGCTTTGGACTTCATGCATAACTTGGGGACCATTACGGAGAAGGGTTCAGGCCACCCTGGGGGTGTACATTCTGTGAGAACTAGGCACAAGGAAAGTGTCAGCTTTATAATTTATCTAGGTTTGAATTACTGATGCACAAAATTATCTTGAATTGTTTGAAAGGTAGAAATGTGACAACTTATTATCCACGCTCAGCTAGAAAGAAACTGAACATGATGTTCAAGCGCTCAAAGCTTTATCCTTGGGATAAGACCAAGCATAAAAGTGTTCAGATTGCAGAAATGAAAATGTATAGAAATATTCTGATTGAGAGAAAAAGCAACTTTGGCTGGAAATCCCTATGACATTTTAAGTATCATCTGCTTAAAAAAGAATGCAGAGAGCTATTATTCCACTTCAGATCAAGCCACTTGCTTCTGTGCAGGCTTACAGTCTCTCAGACTCAAGTTGTGGTCTGGATTTCTTTTGCACCAAATGAATAAATAAATCAGAAAATGAATCTTAAATAGATGATTGCCTGTTGTCAGAGAAATATAAATAATTTTATATTTTTAGTATTTTTCTTGTTCTTTCTCAAGCATACAGGTAGAAAATAGGTAGATTAGCCATATTTTTATTTAAAAAATGGGGCAAAAATTTGTGAGATAAGAAAGAGAAGGAACCAAGCGTTATATTTCAATAGATGGGACTGGAAGAAAAGTGACTGCAAATATTTTGGGGAAAAATTGTAGTTCATTGTTATGTGTGTGCATATGTGCATTTTGGGGTGGTGGATATGCCAAGACCAAATATTTGGCCTGTGCTATCAGGACTGCAGAAGGCATCCCAGGGTTCTAAAAGAAGGCAGGCGTTGCTCCAGAGCCTGTCTACCCCTTCACTTGCATACCTGTTCTCTGCTTCACTCATTCTTTATAAACCTGGCTCTCGCTTTCCCCTTTACCTTCTAAAGTGTTTCCTGCACTGGAAACTTCTCCTGTTTTAGCTGTATATCACACACACACACACACACACACACACACACACACACACACGTCAGTGCATCTGATATTGCTAATAACTTCATGAATCCTCTTTGCTCCTCTAGAAGACAGTGTCTTCTTTAAGTCTGTGGTTCCTTCCTAGCAGCATGGTCAGTGAGATGAGAAAATGAGTCCTAGGCTACGCCGGATGGAGAGTGGATCTCAGGTGTGTCCAGAAAGTGAAAGCAGTGAGTGTGGAATGCTTTCCCGGTGACTTGCAGGGAAGGTACTCGACTAATTCCCACCCCCAAGACATTTAGAGGCTAAGGCCCTGGTCTGCTCTCAGGCCTAGTGCTTCTGGAGCACAAAGTGTGCTTCCAAAGGACTTGTCTATATGCCATAGCTAGGCAAGCAGGGAAATCATAAAATTGAGAGTTCACTCTGACTCCTCTTCACGGAGGAAGCTGCTTAGTCTTACTGAGCCTCTACTCACTCATCTCTAAAACAGAAATGATAGTCTCCATGTCAAGTTTTGGTGGGGATGAATTTAATCTGAGGCTTGTGGCCTCAGACATATCAGATGCTCAGTAAATGTTAGCTCCTTCTTCTCTTGGCCAGGCCCTTGTCCTTGGCAGATGGCATCAGCTTCTACTCCAAATTTCAGGGCTTACTTTTTTTTCAAACCAAATCAAATAAGCTACAGCTCTGTAGACCTGCAAGGAATACACTGACACCACTTAGAAATGAACAGCACCTGAGTTTTTGTGACCCTGGAACCTTACAAGCAGAGCTTCTGCCTGTCGTCTAGGAGCATCAGTGAGATTAGGACACACTCTTCCCTCTCAGCCTAGTGCTAGGCTTGCTCTGGGTCTTCTCCAGTGATACCAAAACTGTGATAAGATCAGAGGCCAGCTCCACAACCCCTAGCAGGAGCTTTTTCTGTGCTGCCTGTCCATATATGACCCCAGTAAATAGATGCTGAGTTGTAGCATGAAAACTAAACCAAAGCAATGACTTGTGACTGATGGAAGAGTGAACAGGGCTGTACAAGAAAAGAGAACACAAATTTCAGAATGTGGAGCTAGAAATAAAAGGCCAAAATTAGAGCTGTGGAATTAATTCTGTTACCAAATTTTGCAGGTAGTGCACAATATAAGGTGTTAAAAATATGATGTTGAGGGGAGGTTTCTCTGCAAACCAGCTCTAAGTGATGCCATTTGCCAAGTTAATCTATAATGAGGGTTGAATTTATACCTTTTCCTGATTCATATGATGAACATTGAGAACCAAATTAAATCTAGTTTCAGATTCCTTAGCCTGCCTGGCTTCCCAGTCTCCCAGCCACTGACTGAGGAGCACTCCGGCTGCCACTGGGCTCCACGACTGCAGCTGCAGTTCCTCGTCTTGCAGGCATGCCTACATTTTTGCACACCTTTTGTCGTAGAAGCCGCTTAGATCTAGAGCATAACCTTGGCCTCACTGAGCCCTTTGAGTTCTTCTTCATTTTATCCCCTTTGACTATGAATCCCACACTACACCAGAAGTGTGTTGCACTGCTTTTGCCTTTCTGGGACCCAAGACATGACACTCACAAAAAGGAGGAGATGTTTGATTTGCTTGACTGTTTTAGTTCGTGGTCTACTGTCTCCAGGGCAGGAACATCATGGTAGGGGGACTAGGCAGAGGAACCTCAGCCCCCCTCACAGTGGTCAGGAACACAGGAGATGGCACCAGGCAGCAAGGGACCAGGGACCACATACAGTGTCCAAGGCCCGACCTTTGTAGTACACCCAGGCACACCCAGAAGTATGTTTCCTAACCTCCAGAAAATTTACAAGACCACCAATCTAACAATCTAGCTTATAAGACAAATGATCTTGCTTTTCTAGTGGCTGCCACAAAGTAAAGAAACCGAGGGCACAATGGCTTGGGAAGTAACTGCCTATTGGGAACTTTGATCACTCAATGCTTCCCTTTGTTTTCTGTTGTTATAATAAAACACCTGATCCTATTTATTTTATGAGTAAAGAGGGTTACTTGGTTCATAATTCTGGTTCCTGGAAGATCCGAACAGCATGGTACTGACTTTTGTGTCTGGGCCCCTTAGGCTATGTTAAAACATGGCAGAGAAACAGAAAGAAAAATGGCCACACGCAGAAGAGACCAAGGACATAGGTGCTCTTGTTTTATAACTCACTTTGGAGGGATTGAATTAATTCCTGTAAGACTCAACCCATTTGTGACGACCTACACTTATCTATTTTGAGGGTAGAACCCCCGTACCAAATCACCTAACACTGGGCTTCACCTCTTCATAGCTGTACTGCCTCAACACTGCCACAGTGGAAAGCAAGCTTCCAACTCGAATCCTGGGGACCCAGACCATTTTCCAGCCAGAACAATGAGAGAGGCGAGAGTAGAGAAGTTTCTTTTTCTTTCTTACTTGAATTCACCATTCCAGACCACTTGGACGCATCCTTCATGGCTGAGCCACTGAATGTGTCTCTTTGAAACTTTGTTCAGCGTGGTAATTGAGATTCTGAAATGTAACATATTTGTTTCTCCATCATCCTCCATTTGTTCTCATTCTCTTTGTCTTGCTCTGTGGGGACTGGACCACTCAACAGAGAATTAACACTTGCCCTTAGCATTGGGCACATCTATGGAACACTCACCAAAGGGACAAGCAGCTTGTGTGAGCCAGCACCACGTGAAGTGTGGGACACTGAATGCTGAACAAGACAGACATGGCCCCACCTTGGTGCAGTTTTCCATATAATGGCAGAGATGGGCAATGCAGCCAACCATCAATAAAAAGAAGAAACACAGTAAGCGGACACCTGAGTGGAAATACAGAATTCTGATAGAAAAAGGAATCAGTTAACTTAAATGTGGAAAACTTAGAAGGTCTTTCTGAGAGGCTTCTATTGAAATAGAAGCATGAAGTCATGGAAGAAACTAACCATGCCAAAAGCGAAAGGAAAAGAATCTGCAGCCCCCAGCACAGGTGGGGCCCAGCTCTCTTGGTGGCCACAGATGCACTGGGACTGTCCTGAGTGCTCACGGAAAGTGAGGATGGTCAGAGTGTCATGATCGAGCCAAGAAGCACCTGATGTTGGGGCTAGGGGAACACAGGAGTGAAATCTGTGGACTGTGCAGGCCACCGGATATGGCTGGCGGTGGAAGCCATTTGAGCAGCAGTGTCACCAGGGAATCCACTAAAATACTAATCTCAGTTCTGGACCCCCTCTCAGTTTACTTGAGCAACACTGTTTACTTATGATCGTAGTTATAACATAATCATAGAACCACGGAAATAAACGTGGGAGTAAATCACGTAATGTGAGTTAACACACGAGTGTGTTAACAAGTAAGTGTGACATACATGCACATGCATGTGACCACAACTTACTCCTTTATAAAAAATAATTATAATCTATTATAACACTAATTTTCTTTTCATTATGCTGGTCTAGGATTATTTGCTAATTTAATTCTTTTTCATTTGTCTCCATGTTCATTCATGACTGTTTTATTATTTTCTTGAATTAATTTCAGAAAATTGACAGTATTTGTTGGTGTAATTTCTTAAAATACAGAGCCTCTTCTGTCTGAGTTACACCTCTTTCATTAACTGTAGTTTTATGGTTATGGCTGTCAGGGCAGCCTGCAAATTCACAAGCTCACAGAAATATGGAAATGCATTTTGCTAATGTGCCCTGCAAAATTCTCTTTACAAAATGCCTCCAAAATTCCTACTGCAGATGCCAGGAGAGGGATTTTGTAAAAAAAACCAAACATGTTGAAAGTACTATGTCTTCTAAGTAGGGAATATTTTCCTCTACAACTCTGTAAGGTTCTTTCTTCATGGTCACTAGTTTTCTTTGTCAGATATTCCCAGATTTTTTCCTCTGGAGTTAGGTTTTTGGCTCACACATGTCTATTTCAATGTGTTACATTAATAAAGAATTTTTTTAAAACTAGAGTAGCATCACAAAGCCACAACATGTATGAAACTTTAAATGAAATATTGCTGTCATCCCAGCCCAAGTCAAAACTGGGCAAGAGTGGCGGCAGCCAATGTTGTTTAATTATTAAATGTATTATGTTTTGGCCAGAAATTAGACTGGGAGTTTCCTCCCTTTTTCTGGGTTGGAAAGCTTTTTTCTGTTCAGGGAATAAGTTGACAACATTTTAGCATGAACAGTGATGATTTTCAGAAGATGCTTGTCTGACACAGAAAAGCACACTGAGTTTTTCTGTCAGGGGATGGACATGGGAAAAGCAGCACGAACAGGGAGGTTTGCAAACAGGGGGCCCAGGGGATTCTGGATAAGCAAGGGATGCTAGGAGCTCAAGGGAGCAGTTGCCTCAAAGGCTGAAAGCAAAGATGGTTGTTGGCCAATTTCTATCGTTGGTCTTTTGCCTCAGGCAGCAGTGTTAGCACTTCAGGTCCCATTAAAGATCCCTGGCTTTCAAACAGATGGTGGCTTCACTGATAACAGAAACAGCGGTGGGAGAAAAGATGTCCAGAACAAGCTTCAGAGAGGCAAAACACCCAAGGGAAAAGTTACTAATGTTTCTTAGGAATGACTCATTGGAAGGGGGAAAAAAGACTTCAGATGGAAATAATTTATTTAAGAGAAAATATTATAATATTACCAAGTTCATGATCACTCTGGCTGTTTTCATTCTTTCTGCTTCTATGTGGGTTAATGAAGAAATAAAGGGTATCAAATTTGAAATAAAACATTTTTATAAGAGGTGCATTCTCCGCCCAGACAGGATAATTTAATCAAAGGTTTGAGAAAGTCTCTGTGAGGAGAGAATATTTAAGTTGAACAATAGGAGCTTGAGAATCAAAATAGTACTATATTTCTTAATAATAGAAAAAAAATGAAATATGTTTGGCCTAGATAATATCAAGCAATAATAATGTTGCTTGTTTAAAAAAACACTTAAATTCTATAGGAATTAAATCAATGGTTACAATTAAACTTATTTTTTACTTATTGTTATGTTTCGGATTTTATATGTGGCCCAAACGTTCATGTATTAAAAGGCTTGGCATCTAGTGAGGGTGCTAAGGACAGGTTGGGAGACATTGTGAGGTGGGGCTCAGTGGCAGGAGTTGGGTCACTAGGGACGCAAGACGGGTAACCTAGTCCCTTCCCCTCTTCCTGGGCCTCCTAACCTCCATGCGGTGCCACCTGCTTTCCACAGTGGTGCTCTGCTCACCACAGGCTCGAAAGCAATGCGGCCAGCTCACTGTGGACTAAGCCTCTGGGACCGCGGGCCAAAGTCAGCCTTCTCGGGTTTTCTCAGACACTGTATTTTGTCCAAGTGATAAAGCTGACTAATACCCTTTGCATGTCATAGCATGTGACATGTGACTTCAACATACAGAGGCGTGCACATTACAATGTGCACGGTGGTTTTATTTCAAATTTGATACCCTTCATTTCTTCATTAACCCACATAGAAGCATCTTGTATGAAGAACTTACATACACCATATTTGATGCTAACAATTCTACTTGTTCTGGGTTTTGTCTTATCACTTATGTCTCTACCTCCATCCAAAACTCTGGCCATTTTAAAATCAGCCCGAGTTCTGGGAGTTTTGGTCACCAGCATTTCGTGCTGTCTCTGCCGACTCCTCCTGAGGTTCGGTCTTCTTTTCAGCCTTACACCCGCCTCACACAGGCAGCTCCTCAGCTCTTGTTTCGCCTGCATCTGGCTTCCATCTCATCTGTGGTTTCTGGGCACCGCCAGCCCTTTATGCTGTTCGTCAAACACGTCTGCGCCTTCCTGATCCCGGCTGCTCACGCTGTCTCCACAGTCTGCTTCCAAGAATTAGCCTGAGGTAAGCATGAAGAAATTCTTAGCCTTCAAGTTGGTTTAGTAGGGATGAACATTTTAGTAAAATGTATGGCTTTGGCAGACTAGCTGTACCTCTTGGTTCTTTTACTTATGTAATGCAGTTATAGACTTTAACCATATACTGTTAACCTGATTGAACTTGCTGTGTTGTCATGTACACACAGATAATAAGGCATAGTACCTAGTCCCCAATTTATTAGTTGAGAAGACATATAAATAAATATGTATGGTGCAGCCATTCGAACAGGTGAAAGAAGCCTACATTCCCACAAAATAAAAGAGAGTAGTATACTATCCTTACAGGTACGTGATGGTACATGTCAATTTGCCTGGAAAAGTCCTAATTTATGATTTTGTCCCAGCACCTCTTATAGCATAGCATCCATTTCATCATCTTCCATTTTCCTAAATATACCAGTTTACACAAAAAATTATACAGTGATCCTACTGGCATTAGAGTTCCCCAGAAAGACAGAATCAATAGGATATTTATATAGTAGTTACAGATATATAACAGGAGATTTATTAGAGGAACTGACATATGCAATTATGAAAGCTGAGAAGTCTAATGATAGACTGTCTGCAAGCTGGAGAAAGTTGGAGGTTGGTAGCACAGCTCAGTCCAAGTCCGGAAGCCTGAGAACCTGGAGAGCAGATGGTCTTGCAGTCTGGGACTCAAGGCCTGAGGAAAGAGGCAGGGGAAGGAGATCTGCTGCGCAAGTCTCAGAGACAAGACTAGAGAACTTGGAGCTCTAATGTCTAAAGGCAGGAGGAGAGGGGTTTTTCCGTGTCTGAAGAGTTGACACAGAGCAGTTTGGCTCTCCATTTTTCGCTTTGTCCAGATCCTCTGCCAGTATGATGGTACTATCCACCCTGGGCAAGAGAGGCCTCACCTTCAGCCCACTGATTCTAGTGTCAGTCTCTTCCAAGAGTCTCCCCACAGGCCCATCTAGAAATAATGCTTTACTTAGGTATTTGGATATTACTCAGTGCAGTTAAATTGATTTCTGAAATTTACTATCACAGTTTTTATGGTGGGATGGCCAAACTTGTAAAGAAAATATAAGAAATGAGATTAAAATGGGCAGGAATTCGACAATCTGATGAAACAGAAATGGAAATTATTAGTGAAATAAATAGGCCAGGTAGCCAGAGCCGCATGTGAATCTGTGCAATGTTGGGTCATCCACATGACTGTGCTGAGTAAGAGAAGGACAAGGACAAAAAACTTTGTGTTGGAGAAGAAGCCAGGGACCGGCAAGGTTGAGTTTGTCTGTCATGTCAGGGACCGTGACTTGTCTTTATAAAGACACTGGAGTCATATGAAAGTTATTAGTCTTGATTATCTTTCTCCTTCTATTAGAACAGTGTGAGAACAAGGGTAACAAATGGGAAGAGCTTCAGAGAAGTGTAAGAAACACATATGAAAAATTAGATTTGATTACGTAATTATGATGAATATTGGGCTAGAGCCTGAACTCACAGCGTGTACTATATTTCTTACTTGTTTTTAATGTAGTATCACTGAGACACTACATATAATAAAGATTTCCTGTTGACAGGACAAAACACCTCCAATGATCCATTTTGGAATGATTAATGTTATTTCTAGAGATTCTAGTCATATTATATGAGTGAATAGTATTATATTTATGATAGAGTATATAATTATCATGTTCATTATATTTGGTCAAAAATAGAATGCCTACAAACCAAAAAGAATCATGTACTTCTCTTAGTTAATGTAAATATCTGGTAATGAAATTTTAAATATCAGTGAGATTTCCATTAGTATAGTGAATACCTGACATAGTCAACTTATAAAGAGAAAAGGTTTATTTTGATTCTCAGTGTCAGAAGTTCCCATCCATAGTATGTTTCTGTGCAGATGTCTCCTAAGAGCCTCAGCCCTCAAAGGCAAGGTTCTGGAAGATGGCTGATTACGGGCACTTAGGGCTCAGCTCCTCTTAGGGGGCAGGTTCTGGGCAGAAGAGGAGGTCTCTGCAGCACATGGTCTACCCCCCGTCCAGCTCTTCCTGCCCCTCTTTATTTCCATGATGTCTGCAGCTTTTCTCCACCCAGGCCTCCACCTCCCTTTACCCACGACTGATTGGCCCCATTTCTCATGGATCTGTTAGGTACCCGGTAGCACCTAAGGGCGGACAGTATGTGGTAGAGCGAAATCACGGGCCTCTTGGTTAGGACGTAAAATGAGACAGAGCAAGAAGAAGAAGTGTGAATTTCCAATATTCCCTTCAAAAGCAGGCCCCACGCACTAGCCAGAAGACCTCCTTCTAGGACCTACTCCTTAAAGGTGCCATCGTGTACCAGCAGGGCCGTGGGCCAGGGATGTAGCCTTTCACACATATACCTCGAGTAGCTTCTTCAAACCTTGCATGAAGCTTCTGGGAACTTTTAAATTTGGTTAATCTTTAATTAAGGCTGACAAAGCCCAAGAAAGAAGAATGATTGGTATTTACTCATATTTTTATTCGGTAACTGTGCACATTTCTGTCTCTCCTACAATTCAATAAGTAAAGTTGGAACAATTTTGTCATGAAAGGTGTTTAAATTATGACACAAAATTCCTGAAATCTGAGGTATAAAATCATACTTAAGGCTTAGTTTCTCCTAAACATCTCAGCCTTAAGTAGTGTAATTTCATGTAGTTACACTCAACTAGGAGAAAGGTTTTTCAGCTCCTAAGAACAGCTTCTAAAGTACTATTTAAAGCTTCAAGTTGTTTAGAAGTTATCAAGGCAAAATTCTCTTTCATATCAACAATTTCCGCCATATTAACATGTCACTTTTTAAAACTATGCAAATTAGGAGCATGTGCTAATCAATTTTTATAAACAAATTCTTACATAAAAAGAAAACTTAAAATACTTGATTTACATTTTACTGTTCAAGGTCATATTTACCAAGAAGATAAAATTGGGTAAACAGCATTAAATTGATGAGTTTCATTTTTTGTTTGTTTTGGGGGGAAGTTGGGCTTTGTTTCTTATTGTTGTGTCTTCAGGGCTCAGATCTGGGCCTGCTCCACATGGTAGGCTAGTGCTTTTCCACTGAGCCATATTGCTCCCCCCAAGAGTTTCCTCTTCTAATCATAGGATTAAATAGTAACCAAATGTTACAAATGTTTTCAGTTCCTTTCCTCAGAAATTAATATTAAGAAATTTCTATCATGTGTTATCTTACATAAAATGAGTGATTTCTAATATTTCCTGTTTTTGCATTAATTTATCAGTATCCATTTATATCACAGTACAACATAGGCACACCCAACAGATACTCTCAAAAAGCAGTCTATAATTCTGTAAGTTAATGAAGTAAAATTAGCTTTTGCTTCATTTTGCCATGAAAAGTATTTAAATTATGACACAAAATTCCTGAAATCTGAGGTATAAAATCATACTTAAGGCTTAGTTTCTCCCAGACATCTTAGCCTTCAATTCAGTAATTTCAGGTAGTTACACTCAACTTAGGCCAGCTTAGGCAAGCACACAGGGAATGTGATTCAATCTCTAGCACCTCATGCCATGTCAACCCCGCCCCCAGAGTGGTGCCACACACACACATGCACACACACACACACACACACAAATTACCTTTTTCTTTCTGTGGGGAACTGCCTAAACTGCTTCAGCTCGGGCACGTAAAGATGCTCCTGGACAACCATGAGGGTATGAGCACAGGTAAGAACAGGGTATAACCACACTGCCACAAGCTAGCGATGGACAACTATGCATGTGCCATGGAGCTAGCATGTAAGAATGTAAATAAATGATCACACCCTGTATAAGAATTAGTCAAGATGAGAGGGTTATCATGCTCTCTTCTGCCCCATGCTGCCTGCAGGTGCTGATGTCTTGCACATGAGCATTCTTTAACTTGGGAACTTCACCCTCAAAAATCTCCATTAGTTCCCCCTCCATGCAGCAGGCTGACACCTTCCTACTTTATTTTTCATAATTAAGCCCTTCATGTATCATACAACTTGTGACCATTAGCATTTTGTCCTGCAGGAATGCCGCATGTGGTGCAGCTCTTAGAACCCCTAGAACAGCATAGTTGTACCTTGAGGTTTTGACAGTAATGGCTGCTGAGGACGACAGTTAAGGATTTGCCTTGGGCTGAAAACAACTTCCCACCCAAGATTACCTCCCTCTTCTCAGGGTGCAATATCCACCTAAAGATGGGTCCATTTCTCACCTGTGACGTCCACTGTGCGAGCCACTCACCATCCTACTGAAGTGCATCACAGTTTCACTCCTGCTTCCCCACCCTCTCACAACTGTGAGTCACACCTGTGCTCTCCAATAAATCATCTGCATAAAAACCTCAGCATCTGAGCCTTTTTCCGGGCGGGGGGACAGGTGGCACCAATACTAGTCAAAGGAAATACATCATGAAATGGAGTTTGAGAGCAAGATCGTGTCATTGATCTTGCTTTGTAGGTGAGTGCTACGGATCATTCATGTCATCTGTACCCTCCCTAGTTCATATGTTGAAGCTCTAACCTCAAAGTGATTGTATTGAAGAGATAGCGTTTTTAGGAGATAATAAGGTTAAATGAGCCTATAAAGTGATGTCCCAATCAGATAGGATTGGTGGACTATGTGAAAATAAAAAGATATCTACTTATCCCTGTCCCTCCCTCCTTTTTCTTCTGCCTCTCTTTTCCTTCTTTTCTCCTCATCACATGAGAAAGCCTGAGAAGATGGCCAAAGATAGAGTATTCACCAGGGCTCAACCATGCTGGCAACCTGATCTTAGACTTCTAGCTTCTGGAATTGTTGGAAAATATATATCTGTTGTTCAAGCCATGCACTTTGGGGTATTTTGTTGTGAAATCCCAATAAAAGTCTCATAGTAAGTTACTGACAATTAGCCGTAGTGGGACAACTGTTGAAACTTTTGCCAGTGGTGAATTCAGATGGGATGCTGTAAAGGAGAAAGCACTGATGAAAGTGTTTGGGTGCCATGAAAATACAAAGATTACAGGAATGAACAACTCTGTCTGAGGGTCATTTGTGCATTGCACAAAACAGTAAGATTAAATGGTAATTAGCCAGCAATTTGATGTGAAGAATGAGAGTCATACAATGTTCTTAGTAGCAAGTGAAAACCATGTAAGATTTTTGTTGAAAGATAGCACAATGCAGAGAAGACTGACCTCTCAACACCACCAGGCCTGGTGCTCACGGTCAAGGCCACGGTTAGCAAAGAATGGGATCTTAAGATCTGAGAGAGAAGTCTGGATCAAGAAACTAGAAAATCTTGAATTTCTAGATTCTTAATCTTCTGTGAAGCGTGCCATTGTTCTTTGAAATAACTAGTCTTTCTCCCGTTTCACGATGCAGTGGTTTCTGTCTTGCAAGATAATATTTGCTTCTCTCAAGATCTATTTCCAGTTTTTCACTGGCAACAAAACAATAATTACTTTTAGTTCAGGACAAAACCCAACCACAGCAGTGCTGCGCCTAATGGAGGAAAAAGACCATATCAGAAAATAATTGCAAGACTAAATCAAAGTATGTCTCAAATAATAAGTCAATTCTTAATGCCAGGATTTAAAGCATGAGATTTAAAAACTGAAAGTTTGTTAATATGAATTCAATTTTAAATGATAGTTTTGAATACCTGGCAGTAATCCTGCTGTGGTCTTAAGAAAGGAAAGCACACACAGAATGACACCAACTGCCTTGAGGCAAGGGGAGAAGGGGCCAAAATCTGATGGAAGTGGACAAACTGGGTAAAAGTCCAGTACAAGCCCAGAAAATGCTCACCCCACCAGACTCTGTGCACTGAGAAGAATCAGGGCATATGCTGCTTATCAGAAATAAAAATGTCCACATTATCTGAGCACTGAAAGTCTCAGATCAACATAGGAGATGCTGGTTAGAATTGGGCTTCCTGACAGCAAGGCAAGGTGCTAGAATCCCTAAGTGCTGGATACCAAGTGGCTGTGTAAGACAGGTATGGTAGCAATGACAGCATGGTCACTGTGTCCATGTAAGGTGCGCTACATACAACTGCAAGTGCTCAATAAAACCAAGAGGAAAGACAGTTTGAATGCTCACAAAGATATTGTTCAGTCTGTGTAACTGAAATATTGAAAAGCTGTAGGCACACACACAGTAGAAAGCCACAGTCTCTCTTTCTGATTCACAAACTGAGTTTTCAGACTCAGAACCAATATAGTGGAGGGGATACCAGGAATTTGGGGAGACAGATCTTATATAGTACCTCCATAACAAGTGTATAAAGAATTTCTTCCAAAAATTTGCTTGGGTAACCATATATAGCGAAAAAAAGAATGCTCTAACATTTCAAATTATAGCTAAACAGAGCCTAAACTGACCTTGACATCTGAGGCCACCAAGTGTCATCAGAGCACTCTTGTGAAGGTAAAGATTTAGAAGTCAAGTAACAAAGCAGATGAAATCCTGACCATGGTCTTGTTTACAGTGGCCTGATGGTTTCCTGAAGTCACTCAACAATCATTATCTTGGACTGCAAATGTAAAATTTGAAAGGACAAACTCAGCAGTAAGGAGAATCTCCACATTGATTTTTTTTTTTTTTTTTTTTTTTTTTTTTTTTTTTTTTTTTGTCTTTTTGAGACAGGGTCTCACTATGCAGTTCAGGCTGGCCTTAAGCTCACTTTGTAGCTCAGGCTGGTCTCGAACTCATAACAATCCTCCTGCCTCAGCCTCCTGAGTGCTAGGATTACAGGTATGCGCCACCACGCCCGGCTACCACATTGATTTCTTGACCTGAAGGACTGGAACCATCACAGCAGGAAATGCCACAAGAAAGCCTTCAAATCTTCTGAAAGAGTCCATCCACTTCAGTTGGAAGGAAAATACATAAGCCTACATCCTGGTGGAATGAGAGAGTGGTCTACTGTATGTACAAGTGGTGGCCCTTTTCATAGTCCCATTCATTTCTTCAGACTTGCTGCTGCAAATTTCAAATATACTCTATGAAATGATGATGAGCTATTGAGCACTCAACCAAGTAGTTGGCCAATTATAGATTGTCAGATGTAATATTTGTAAGGTACGTAATCATGTAGCCTTAAGAATGGGTATGCAGCTATGGAGCTAGCAAATATATTCATTTTCAATCCTATTGGGAAAGAGAGTCAGAAGCAGTTTGGCTTCCTATGAAATAAATAAGAATCCATATGTAGTCTCATGGGGCTGATAGCTTAATGGAACAAGTGCTTGTCTGGCAAGCACAAGGTCCTGGGTTTGATCCCTGGTACCACCAAAAACAAAAATCAAAAAGTATATGTAGTCTTATTCTACAGCTGTTTTAATGTTCTCACCCTGTCATAATACAGTCCATAGGAACACGTACTGTTGGGATATTCTGCAGGATGTCACACTGGTTCACTACACTGAAGACATATTAATTGAACCAAATAAGCAAGAAACAACAAATATGTGAGACTTTTTGGGAAGCTCCATACAGGCCAAGGCATGGGAGACATTGCTGTAGTCAATGGTTCACAAGGGAATAAATTTAACTTAAGACACATCATTTATAGTATTGTTTTATAATATTCACCGAAAAAGTCATATGTGTGAGAGCACAAGATATCTGTCCATTCACTAGAGACCCGAAGAATCCAACCAAGGGCCTGGATCCCACAGCAATGTCTTCCTCAAGTCTGTGTCAAGGATCTGCACTGGGAAGGCCCAGAGATCCATGGTAAAAGCCAGAAAGTCTATGCCACTGGGGTGAAGAATGCAAGCAGCAGACTGAGGGATCTTCACTGGAGCAAGGAAGCAACTCTCATGGCAAAGACTTGTGTTCCTCAGAAGAGAATGGTAGCTATTCCTGGTGACAGCAAACACGAGCTCCTCCTCCATGGGAATAGCAGGGGCTGTGTCAGAGAAACCAGCATCAGCCAGATTCTCCAGGAACACCAAGAGCACACACGCTTGTCCTCCTGTTTCCCTTTCGTGTCATTTTGGCAGCGATCCTCAGGTGGGTCATCCACAGCTAGGCTCGCACTGACTCGGGTCACCTGGGCGCTCCCACTTAAACTGACCATTTCTTAATCCACCACACACACCCTACCAAAATCTAGTGGTCAATAGTGTCAGAAAAGACTTAAACATCAATGAAGTATGTCTCAAAAAAGCCACATCATTGCCTCCTACATCTGTCACTCAAAGAGGGAAACAGAATGCATCATTGGCTTTTTATGCACTTTCAAATCTTGTATTCTTTTGAGGAAAGCTGTTCTTTTATCAAATGACAGAGGAGACTGCCAGGGTCAAGTAGAACCCTAGCAGAAGAGCTTTGTAGCAAGCCCAGGTTACTATTCCAGTGCTCCTGTTAGAGCAGTAAAAGCTGGCGGACCCTGTGGGATTACACAGAATAGATTATATACTGTAACTGAGATAATATTGGTAGGAAAAGATGCTCTACAGTGGCAAACCACAGTAAAAGAACAAAAGTGTAGACCCCCATGTTTCTGGTACACAGATATGCCATCTGCATCAGAAAACTCTGCTCTGAGCCCTGGCTCACTGCTGTGCTGGTGGAGTGATGACAGGGAATGAAGTGACACTGGGACCAGCATGCTCCATAGTTTGGTTTCTGTCAAATGTACCAAAACATAAGATGAGGCAATCCCAGTAATAACAATCTCATGTTATATGAATGTGACATATCTAGAACTGACCTGGGTCATCAAGTACTTCAGGGCTTGCACAACCATCTCATGGTCATTGTGGGTTTGGTGGCAGGGAGAGCTTAAACATAAACAGTGCCACTCCACGCCATCAAAGCCAGTTCAGCCAACACTATTGCAGTACTCCCAAATTTCCAGTGACAGAAACAAATGCTTGGTGCCTGTATGGCAACATTTCTAAGGAGCTCCACCAGCCACTGCATGCCAGTTGGTTATGTTGGGCTCTTACTACTTTAAAAAGAATAGCAGTTAATCTTTCCTGGAGTCAACACATTCTTGGTATGAGTATAGCTGCTTTTCTCCCAGGGCTTTGGTCAGCACCATTACCAGAGTTTCCTTTGATTCACCAATACAAGGTCAGGCAAAATAGCACCTTAGGACAAAGAACCCAGCTCACAGCACAGCAAAGACCACCGTGAACACGTGACTATGGGCCCCCTAATCCTAACACTGCACTGAGGAGCAGCAAAGTGAACTAGCAGGGAGGGAGTTTTCAAAGAGAATCTGAAGCTTAAGAGAATGTAGCAATGAGAGTAAATCGAGGCTCCAGGAAATAATATGGCTTACCACTAATTGGGATTATGTCAGCAGGAAGAGTATCTGCACAAAAGCAAGAAAAAGAACATTATAATTAGCTTTGATTGGTTCCACTGATCCATTTGATCATTTTGCTTTGTGCTCCTGCAACTCTTTAGTCCTGAAGATCTGGGAATCATGAACCTCAGAGAGTCAATGATTCCAACAGTGGTCACAGCAAGGGTGTGGTCGAACAACATTTGTCAGTGGTACCTCGTGATTTTGTGCTCCTCAGCATTTGTCTGGCTGCCTGCAAGTAGAGAATGTCCTAGGCTGAGGTAGCTCTCTTCCGTGAGGGTGATGCTGAGGGAGCCACTGTGCTGAGGGGTTCACTCTGTGAACCCTCTTTGTCCAATCTTCTGGGAGACAAACACAACATCCATGACAGTCTCCTCCTTGTACTATTTGGGTGCATTAACTTGCTAAGCATTTCACCCCACCTAGGAAGAGCTCTCTGAAAATGCTGGTTAGTTCCTTTCCTGGAAAAACAAACAAACAAACAACAGCAATATAAATAGGAAATTAGTGACATGAACAGAAGTTTCTAATGTCGCTGCTAATATGTCAGCAACTAATAGTCTTCATTTCATTCTTCCATTGTTTCTGAGAGCGAGCTCCAGGGTGTTTGCCAACATCCATATCAGAACCTCGTTCCCAGAGTCCTGCTCTTCAGCATCTTGATTTCTTCTTTGCTCAGAAGACATTAAATAGTACATGGAGAATGTAGTGCTTACCAATTACCTTAAGGAACCGTGTTGAATCGAAAATAAAATACAATGTGATCTATCCTTTTTTATTTTTGACATTCATTTTCAGATTTTAGGATAAGTCTCTACATCTGAAATTTACTTAGAAAATTAGTGAAGCTTTCCTAGGAAGCACTGCAAACTGAAAGCCGTAAGCCACAGAAATGTTCTTTCTCAGAGGTAGAGCTAGACACTAGCACCTGAGATAAAGTTGTTGGCAGGGTTGGGCCCTCCCAAGGGCTACACAGGAGGATCTGTTCCAGGTCTCTTCTCTCCCTTTTGTTAGCTTGTGGTAACTTTTGATGTCCTGGGGCTTCCAGCGTGTTGCCCTCGTCACTGTTTTCACCTCTTCATGGCATTCTTCCTGTGTGTGTCTGTGGTTGAAATTTCTCCTTTTTATGAGGCTAGCAATCATATTGGATTGGGATTTCATGCTACTCTACTTTGATACTTTGATCCCAATGCAATTTGAATAATTGCACATGTAATGACCCTGTTTCCAAATAAAATCCCATTCCAAAGTACTGGGGATTAGGAATTCAGCAAATGCATTTTGAGGGACACCGTTCACCTCCTGGTGCTGAACTTGGTGGGCAGCCGTTCTATGCTTAAGCTCATTGAAGCGGTTAAAAAACATCAAGTTTAGAAGTGATAATCTTGGGACATTTTTAAAAATAGGAAATTTAGATCACAATTCCTAAGAAAAGTGACTTTATACCCACTTTCTGTGTAGCGAATCTCCCTGGGGGCTACATTTCAGATGAAGAAGCAGAAAGCCCTGTACTCCATGTACCTGTGTCTTGGCTCCACCTAAAAATTTGTTGGCACCACATTGAAAGAAAACAATGAAGTGTCCCCTCTGCATGAGGCCATGGCAACTAGTGACAACTAATCTTCTGGAGAAAGGGAATTCAATCTAGCAATTAGAATTATGGGCACAAGTTCTGGAAGATGAAAACTCTTGTCATCCTGTTTGGTTCACTGACTCTGAAAAGCCTGCATGCCATGTCACACTGCCAAAGAGCACATCTGCATCTGAGTTGGTGCATGCCTCTGGGGTTGGCAGTGGCCCTGTGACCACAGTGCTTTCTATTGCAGCTATTTTAGTGGCTTGGCTCTTTTATATCCCCTTAGGTCTTATGGTGGAGCAAGAGGACACCCACAGTGGGAGCCAAGGGAGTCATCCAAATGAATGGCATATTACAGAGCTTTTGAATGTGATTTGCATTGTTTCATAGCCTCGCTGGCTAGATTCCTATGACTGAAGGATCAGGTTAAATCAGGCATAAAAGTGATGTGGCATCTTTTCTTTTAGGAAATTGGTCTCAAAAGTGCTCTTGTCACAGCTAAACTTCCCTTGTGTGCGAGGTACTGGGGGTTGGTTGAGCACTGCATGGGAGTCTGATGCCTGCTCAGTATATCCACGTTAGGGCTGGAGCTCGCCCGACACTCAGGGGGAAGAAGTGGAGCCTGGCCCTATCATGTGCCGCCTCTAGGCGCTAAGTGTTCATGCCAGATGCCTGAATATAATACGTTGGCTGATATCTGTATTCTAGGGGTTCCCTACTAACGCCGTCTCATTAAACATGGGCATCAGAGAACGGTGGAACTCTGTGTGACATGAGTGCAGAAAGCACACTTCAGTCACGAAGGGTCAGCGTGAGGGATGGGGAAGGACCCAAGCATGGGAGCAAATGAAAATCCCTTTTAAAGTGTCTCCTGCCTGCTAACAAATGTGGGAGCCATGGAGAGACACAGGAGTGCATTCCATGTGGTGAGGATCTCAGTGAGAAGCCTGGGCTGGAGGGCTGGAGGAGCTGGTCATTAATGTTGCCAAGGACGCAGGCAACCCCATTCCAGCAGCTCTGTCTGGGTGATGTTGCCTGTCACCGTTCTGCGGCCACCATTGGAAGCACAGCCATGGTGTGTAGTCCATCGGCAACTGGCACATTGGCAGGCTGGAGCTGTCTGCTGCGAAGGGCCAGGTTTCCTCGTCGGGACTGGGGCTCAGATATTCCGAAGCTTCAGCAGTGAAGTGAATGAAGGAGTGAGGACTGTGAGAAGCCAGTTCCCAGAAATTATGGTGGTGACGCTATAACAAGATCAGAACAGGACTCCTGCCCAGGAAACCTCAGTATGGGTAGCTGGGATTCGCTATTGTGGTAAGGAAATCTGTGGAAACACTGGGGCTGAGCGGGGAAGTTGCAAGCTACTACCCACTGTGGACGCAATGGCAGATAATGGTGAAGAGGAAGCAGAGCCGCCTCCCTGGTGGATGAAAAGGTTCTGGGTGGGTGTTGGAACTGCAAGGGGAGGAACCCAAACTGGGTGTCGGCTCATGGGTTCCATGCCCGAGACTGTCACTTTCCAGTGCGGAGGTACTAAGCAAGTTACTTAGCCTTTCAAAAATAGCTATTTATAAATAGGTATATGCAAAATAAGGACTATGGTATCTCATACATGATGTTATCATGAATATGTATCTCATATGCAGATTTTATCATGAATACACAGGTAATGGATTGATATTATTCATTAAATTATATATACATACATATGTATGAATACCTAAACATACTTGTATTTATCTGTATATTTGTAATTTACTGGTCACTTACTATGCCTTAAAATTATTTATT
This sequence comes from Ctenomys sociabilis, assembly GCA_004027165.1. Lineage (NCBI taxonomy): Eukaryota > Metazoa > Chordata > Mammalia > Rodentia > Ctenomyidae > Ctenomys > Ctenomys sociabilis. The sequence continues at coordinate 50,572 of PVKA01003374.1, forward strand.
GAGTATCTCCTATGTACTGGAAAATATTTTTCTTAAATATATTTAGGACATGGTCTACAGGGTCTACAGGGTCTCAGTACACAGATCAGACTTGTAATGATTTTCCTGTTTTCAGCCTCCCAAATGCTGGGATTATAGGTGTGCACCAGCATGCCCAGTCTCAATCGCCATCTCAGTGCAACCTGGGGTGCGAGGAAGGCGCAGCAGGCTGGGGATGGAACTCCAGCCACTGGGTCCCTTATGCAGGCTCATTAGTCCACTGAGCTATCTGGCTGGCCCCTGTGCTGACAACTCTTAATGTACAACAAGTACATTAAGAGTTGGAGATTGCATTCTAGAGTGAGTGAAAAAAAAATACACAAATCTGTTGGAGATTGCATTCTAGAGTGAGTGAAAAAAAATACACAAATGAACACAGAAAGAAAACGCATTTTCTTATGGGGAGGAGACCCAGAGCCATGTCTTCTAGTTTGTGAGACCTATGGTTGAAAGTTAGAAGGGTGTTGTGTTAGGGAATCAAAACTGCAATTCCAGATTACTAAAATGCTTCTTGCACTCAATTATGCAGACATTTCTGCTGTGGTAGTCACTACTGCTCAGGTTGCTAATACAGAACAAGTTCTGCGGGTTAGCTCTGATGGGGAAGGTTTACAACTGGTCAGTCAGTCCAAAGTGGGTGACTGTGATGGACACACCTTGAATCTCTGAACGCAAGGGACTCTCCCAGCCTACACCAATCAACATTCCATGTGCTTCTTTTTTTTAAAGGTTGATTGCTCGAAACTACATGTCACAGCACTTTGAATCACATCACCCAACAGTGAAACTCTAGCTTAGATTTTTGCTGTGTGTGATTCCCATCCCTGCTGCACAGTGGATAAAAGATGCAGATGATTTAGAGTGGTCACAAGGCTCATTTAAAGGTACCTACAGACTTCCCTGGTCATGTATATCACAGGACACGGAGGCTCTTTAAGAGTTAAGATATTGAAAACCAGCTTCAGGCCAACATCTTTGAGCCCGGAAGGAAGATCGCAACTGAAGATTTATTCTTTTCCATGTTTGCTATTAGATATTTTATTATTTGTCATAGAGCATAGGATTTAAATAGAGGGCAAAATTAAAGTTATACTGGAAAAACATTTCAGTGGAGAGGAAAAACTAAGCCATAAAATTTTTGATTTCAGTTAGATTTGAGGCATGTCATCATCTATTTTCAGTGTAGTATGTTTTTAAATTATGACAAATGTTTGTCTCTCTTGGGCCCATGGGAAGAACACAGCTAAAAAGTAAAATGGTGATAAGAAGCCTAAAGTCACATAGGTGACACCCAGATTCATGCACAGTGGCCTTGTTTCTAGTGTGCTGCTACCTTAGCCTCTGCATGAGGAGTCACATAGATGTACCCAGCCTGGTGTAAGGCATAAGTTAGACAAGAAAAACATCCTTCATGAATGAATATGATCAAGGAAAAGGATGGATACCAGGCCAGCCCAAACACAAACACAGACACGCACACACACACACACACACACACATGCGTGCACGCGCGTGCGCAGTCATGCACACACATGCACATACTAGGTTTCTTACTCTTTCCAGTTTTATCCTCTGTTTTTAAAATTCCAGCAAAACTCTATTACAAGTGCTTTCTGTGACTGAACCTGTCTTATTTCTACTAGCTTGAAATGTTTTTACTCCTCTTGTGTTGTTTCTTCTAGTTAGAACTCCCTTCTCAGCAGGCTCTCTCCCCTATTTCATGACTGAATGCTTGCCAAGTCTTCCCAGCTTGATCACTTTCCTTGGATGTAGGAAATACAGTCAGGTTTCCTGAGATTTCTCTGGCACCAGAATCCTATGCACTGGATTTTCTTGAGTGTGTTCTTTCACTTGGCCTTCGAGATAGCCCTTGACTTATCAAACCATTCCCATTTTACACAGGAGGAGACTGAAGTGCAGAATGGTTGTGGACTCCTCTGAAGTTCCCAGCTGGTAGGTGGTGGCATGGCCCATGGGCCTTGGGTGTCCAGTAGCACAGTGTCAGACCAAGGCTGACTATAACCACTTCTCCTTCCTTTGAGTTTCTCAGTCAAAGCACAACAAAATAAGGACGAATCCAAGAAGCGTACTTCTGATCCTTCTTAATCAGCCTGTGTAGAATCAAGCAGTTGAGTGCTAGTACAAGGCTGGGGAAGTAGCATTTTGGGGAAACTTTAATGGAGAGCTTTTTCATACCCAACTGTTCCAAGAGCCACTCTGTACAGCAGCTAATTAATCCTCTTGAGGCAATTACCCAGTCACCAGCCCTGGTCTTCTGCAAGCCCATGCCCCTAGGCACAGTTTGTGTTAAATAAGCAGCAGAAGAACCTTGAAGTGGCAGGTCTGCAGCCACTCCTTCCTGAAGTCAGCACTTCAGGCGCCCACGCCTCCTGGGCCCAGCGGCCCAGCACCGCACACAGGTGGGTGCTCTGTAAGTGATTTTTAATGATGGCGGTGCCGATGATGTATGAAGGTCTGTTTATACTTGCAGAGAGGGTCGTGTATTTTAACAAGAAGGACTCTTGATTGGCATTTCAAAGAGGCCAGTGTTGTTGGAAAATGTCAGCACCCTGCATAGGAGGGCACTTCATAAGTGCTAAGGGATTGGGTCTGCTAAGGGGATTAGGATAATTGTTTTGGAGTGAATGGGCAGGCTCAGTGGAGGTGACCTGAAGTCGTTTTAATGGGCTTCGTGGAACTCATGGTGACAACTCAAGCTAGTGGATTAAGATGCTCTGATGGAAATTCCCCAAGTCTGCTCAGCATTGGTTCCACTGGGATGCTGGCTGCCTATTGTATTTCTATGCCTGATAGGGTGATCAGTTTCTGGACTTGGGCAAAGAAATGCTGATCAAAGAAACTGCCACCCCACCATGTGGCACAGGGCTCCTTTGCCTCCAAAGATGAAAGGTGCCTATTTCCAAGGCACTTCTAATTTGAGGAGAACCTTTTAATTCATGCCAGTTCAAGATCAATCAGGGATGAAGCCCAACACTGTCAAAATTGAAAGTTCCATGGATGAAAGTAAAGAAGGAAAAGTTCTTGTTCATAAGTAAGCATGAGATTAGGTTGCAGAAATTCTTATTGCATCAAGTCTGTAAGCTTTAGAAATAAAAGGTAAGTTTGTGAATGATCCAAAAGCTAAAGAGAATGGCTGTTCGTATGATCTAAGTAGCTATATCTATCTGCAACATTTTTACATGAGAGAAAGAAAAATTTAAAGTACCAATTGACCCAGCCAACCATGATTGAATCCAGGTATTTCGTGGCCCAGAGGCTGCTACCCTTGCCCTTTGTCTTTATACATTTTAGCTATAAGCCAACTTCAGTATCTTTCTGTATGACAGTATCCCATCACCATAAATACCACTTTCACCTTCAATGAACTGCAAAAGTGTACTGTAAAAACAAAAACTGGCTTTTGCCCCAAGTTCATTTCATCACGAATGTATTAGCATACTTGACCATTGTTTGATAATTTCAGACTTTACAGTGTTGTATGCTGGCGTGGGGCAATAGTGTTCTGCATGGTTATGGTTTATCAGAACCAGATGCTATTCCAGGCAGTGGCTAGAGTGGAAGAAGAGAGCGGCATAGGGCAGGCAGGGTAGAATACCCTCCTGGTTACCATGGAGGGTTCCAGTTTTGCTGCAATGTGAGGTTTGCGACTGCAGCAAACGAACTTTGGGTTTCTCTAGAATGCAAATTGAGGAACTGTATACACAAAGGCTCTCGGCCTGGAAATTCCATCCCTTCCCACACTGGTCTTGTAAATGGCGTCTTAGCACCCACATTGCATTTCTGGCCTGAGCTGCCTGTAATCATTTCAGTTCTTTTGGTGACTGGACAGTAATTGCTTAAGAGACTAGATGCTTTCCTTTTTTAGTTTAATGCTTAAGTGTGCTTTATTTATGGAGTGAAACTAGTCCAAGATAGCTCTTCTTTAAATTAAAAAAAAAAAAACTGCAATAAAATTTACTGTTTCGCTCTGCAAGATTCTTTTGCTGTACACGCATTCATCTCTGAGACTCCTCAGTCAGGATTCTCAAAGGGCCAAGGAGAGTGATGGAGATTTTGATGAAATAGGTCACAACTTTGAAATATTCTTTTTCTACAGTAGTATCAGGAACACTGAGTAGTTTTTACAAATTGAAGTTTCTGGAATTCAAGCCAGGTCTACTGAATCAAAATCCCTAGTGCTAGTTCAGGAATCTTCCATACACAGAAACTGGAATAAGCACTTTTGTAAGTGAATTTCTGTCAGATGCTACCAGCTTATTTTCAGGGATATTCACTAGACTTATTCTAGTATCTTGGGTAAAGTGGTCTCAAGATTATATCTTAATTATATAATTAAGAAATTATCCAAAGTGTTGCCATCCTACACTATTACCTAATTCCAAAAAGTTGGATTATTGTCCAAATGATTCATTTCAAACAAAGACAAGGAAAAATCTCCTCTTTGAACCTCTCTTCCCTGTTTCACCTCTCCTTTGCTCTTTTCTTCTTTCTCTTCTCTTAAAACTTTCCTGGCAGCAGTTACAAACATATGTGACATACTGAGGAAGATAGAGGGGAAAATGCCAGATAACAATAAAACATCAAGGTGAGCCAACCTCATTTGGGGGATTTTTGTAGAAAGTCTGAGAGGGAAAAATCAACTTACAGGTGGGCTCTCCAGGGGCAGGTGGCAGAATGTGAGGCTCCTAGGGAGCTCATGGAAGAGATGCAGAGCGGGTTGCTGGAGTAGGCAATAGGTATGATGTATGATGAGGGCAAATGGCACTGAACTACAGATAGTGAGCCATGCAAACCTGATATGAAACACAACATAGAGTATCTGTGATACACGTGAAGCACAAAAGTTTAGAGAAATTCTTTTGGTTACTCATGAGCCAAGGAAGTGACTATTCCCGTTCTTCTGTCCAGCGAGATAGAACCACAGCTTTAGCCAAAATACCTTCATTTTGTTTCCCTCCAAATCCTAAAACTGTACAGAAACACACCTGGGAACTTCTCATCGTCACATAGATATTTAGTGCATTTTAAGTTAAGGTCATTTTTGAGACTGATTTACACAGAATGCGTCTATAAGAATTAGAGTTTTGTTATAAACCTACCCTGAGGTGTGGTACAGCACAGTGGGGTAGGCCTCTTGTCCAGCTCCTGTCTACTCTCCAGCTACAATGGATTTGTTAGATTTTATGAGAAAAAATTTCATTTAAATTAAGATTTTGTACTGAGAAGCTCCAAATCAGAGGGCGCAAGAAATCATTTCATGACAAAGAGCTTAACAGAAGCAAGTAGTTGTTAACACAGCCCAGAAAATATGGAATGGAGGGACAGCAATGTGGTGGATAGGTATGAAACATGGGTCATTTGAGCAGGGCAGGCCTTAGGCAAGAGCTGTAGAATGGGCAAGGGTGCTTGGGGAGTCAACAGTGGCACCCATGAAGATGTTTGAAAGAATATATATATATATATTTTTTTTCTTTTGCTTCTTGATAATTCTTAAGTATGAATCTGATTATGTATCTGATTATGGAGTGAGAAGGAGGAGGAGGGAGTGAAACAGATGCAGAAGCAGGGGTAGGAACAAGTTGGTTACACGGCTGGTATAAAGCCCAGAAGGAACCAACGACAAGAGACAGACCACGGTCAGAGGCTATTCTGCCTTCACATGAGTGTTCTTTTCTCTCCATTAAATAACATTGTTGGGCTATTTTGGCAGAAGGTTAGACCTAATCTTCTTATTTGTCTTACACTAAAGAAATTGAGCTCATTTTCCTGTTGTGGTTCTGGGAGAACAAAGTCCACATGCTCTTTCTCTTTGGCAGGGTTAGTCCTAATTATTCAGGTCCAGGTGAACTGAATTTCCTAGAAAAGTCCACCGGGAAAGTGGAAGTTACACACTTGCAAACTCTGTTCATAAAACACTTTTCCAAGTGGAAAACAGATTGAAACACGTATTCTTTTCCTCCTGTCGCCTAGTCTGTCCCTCCCATTTCTGGTTCCTGGTTGTACACCAAGGACATTAGGGCTGTGAGAGCAACATGGTTATAAAATATTTAGCTCCAAGACTGGCAGCTTTGGCTCCTGTGATCCTGCTAATTGGGTGGGTGCCTGCCATCTCCCTCTCAGATCCACCCCGGAGGGCTTCAGAGGATGCAGGAAGACAGGCTCAGGAACTGGTTCTAAGAGTAAAATCACAGACTTGTGTAAAAGCACCCTCATTTTATTGCTTTTTTGCATTTAAAATTTTTTCTTGGTGTATTTTCGATAAATGTAACAATGTTTATTGCAGGAAATTGCACAAACCAGCCTCATTTTAGATCTTGGATTGAATTTTGTCAGTGCGTGTGAAGTGAGAGCATCAGTGGGGCCTTTGCTGAGCAGGAAAGAGCGTGTCACGTCCGTACTGATTATAATTTATATTAAAAAAAAAAAAAAAACACCAACTCTGGGCAGGCCAGCAAAGAAAAATAATAAAAGCTCATACGTAAATGGGCAGATTGTCGCCTCAGAGACAACAATTTATGACTGTGCCTTGAAGTTCTGTTTCGTAGTTCGAAATGCCACTCCAAACTGAAACTGCAAGATAAGTTTGGATGTAGGGACAAGCTCAGTCATTTACCTTCTTTGCAACGTTAATTATTAGAGTACTCATTGGAAGGTAAGAACTATAGCTAAAACTTCAGTTTATGCAAGCATGTGTCCTTGATTTATATGTAACTGCATATACACATACATAATACACATATATACATAACTTTATATACACACATGCAAGTGTGTATACACATGCACTGTGTGTACACAAGTGCTTCCTGATATCCAGAGGTCGTATTGGCAAAATCAAATGATTTTCAAAAATATTCTAAGGCACACAGGAGTGAAAAGGAAAAGGAAACCATGGCACTGGAAAGAAGGGTTTGTGCAGGGTCATTATGACTGTTATTTCCTGATTTGTGGCAGAATGCCTGATAAGTTGTAAGGATTCCATTTGCAATATTGTCTTCAAAAAAATCAATGTTCCTCTATTATTTTCTATCTCCTTCTGCACCTTATATTTTACAAAAAGTACTGGATAATCAGGGACCAATACACTAGGCTAGCAGTGTGACCTCTCTGTGTCTAAATGAAGAAATAAAGGGAAATAGCTTCCCTCCTTTAGTACCATCAAAGGAAAAGTCTTAGTGATTTTGTAGTTTGTTTATGCCCCATTGAAGTAACACACTGTAGGACTGTATCATAACCAAAGAGACAAATATGAGCAAATCTGGACCAGATAAACCCTCATAGTATAAATGAAACCTTTAAAATCGTGTGAACCACGAGCAGCCTCACAACTCTTTACATGTGCAAAGAATTGAATGAAGACATATGGTCACCATCAACTCGGTTATTTAATTCTGAGATGACACACATATTAATCTAACTGAAAGGAGAAGCTACTATATAGCTGGTTGTAATTAGCCGACCACAAATTTCTATAACCACTTCAGTCTAAACCGAAAGCCAAAATGCCATTTCATGATTACACCACCCACCCAGATTTGCATTTCCTGATGAATTCCCAAGGTTAGGATATGAGCCATACTGTAAAACCAACCCTCAATTACACCTTTTTAGAGGGAAAGATTAGTGGCAGGTGGTGCCTGCTATAAAAGCCTCATTAAAACACCTTCTGCTGGAGCTTCACAAAAGGAAGCCGCCAGATGGAGACCCATCTCCACATGGTAGTCTTACCTCAGATGAGAGTTTCACCTGACACTTTGGGGACAGACAATTTTTTTCTCACCTAACAAGCCTCTGAGGTTCAAAAGACGATCTATTAGGATTAATCGTACTTGATCACTAATCCATTGTAAGGCCATATGCTGAGCACGGTGTTCACTGTTAAGCCTGGGGCCAGGTAGGGCCCCTCCGGTAATGTCAGCCGGCCCGTTTTCCTGCCGCTAATCTAATTTCGCCTCCTCTCAGCCCCCACGTGCCAGGAGCAATGCTTAACTCTTCCTACACCGTCTCTGATGCGTTTTTGAATGGTAGCAAATCTGATCTCCAAGGTAATGATGCTGAAACCTGCTGACTAATTGGAAAGTGATTTTCCTGGTGTCGCTGCTCAGCGAGGTGAACGGATAAAAGGTATTTGCTCCATTGTGCACAGACTCAGAGGACGAGTCCTGGCCTCCTTCTCCTCACAGCTTGAGGAGACTCATCTGCTTCTTCTCCCTAAATGTGTTTGTGGATCTGTGATTTACTGGATTGGAACAATGGGCCAGCTGGGCAGCGAGAGTGAAATTTACGTTTCAGAGAGGAGATTCTGTCACCTTATGCAGTCCTTGAGGTGGCAAATTTTTTTTAATGCTTTGCCTTTGGTATGGGTCCAAACCATTAAATGCTGAACTGTATAATCGGAACATGTGTTCACTCTCTGTCTCTATCTCTCTCTGTCTTTCCCTCACTCTCTGTCTTTCTGTCTCTCTCTCTATACATGTATTTCTCTTGTGTGTGTTTTGTGTTAAGCTACTTACAAAGCATCACCCACCAAGTCACTTCCTAAGAAAAAGATGACCTTTCTTGCCCAAGACCCATGTTTAGGAGCTGCTCACAAAACAATAATCATACACATGTGGCATGTGAGCCCCATGCATTTTGGTGTACTACTGGGCCCCAATATGTAGAGTCAAATGGAAGAACTTTCCAGCATCTCTGCAACGATATGGCCACTTGCTTCCAAATCTCCAGACTGCTAGAGAGAATAGCGTACTTGACTCATTTGCAATGTGTAGGTGTAATATTTTCAAGAAATCAACCATTGTCCTAAGGTGACACTACACACTTAGTGAATGGAGTCTGGCCTGCTGTTACACTGCATGCTGGGCTGGACTTCAAACTACTACCTCAAATACCGTAAAAGAGTTATAATGACTATGAGATCTGTACAGTGTTTTGAACATATGATCCTTACATCATTGGATTATTGGGCTGGGGTGGGTTGGGGGAGACTTATTACAATGCAGATTTCCAGGGCTCAGCACAGATTACTGAATTAGAACCTCTGGAGGTAGAATCTGGGATAAAGTCTCCCAATGATTCCAACAGATACACCCTACAGTTTAAAGGCCAGTGCAAAGGCTACCTGATGCCACTGCCTGCGCTGACAGCAGGCCATGTCCCTCAGACCATGGTGCTCTCCTTTTCTCATACTAAAGACAAGGTGATGTTGGTCAGGCAAGAAAGGGAATGAAAAAATGAACCCTGTTTGTTCTCTGGATCAAAGTTATAGCTGTTCAAGGTTGCTATGTGTGTTTTATATTACTCAGATGGAATATCTAATATGTCCCATACTGTAGATGTTTACAAACCCTTGAAAATCTCAAGTTTCTAATGACAGGCATAAATCATTCTAGCCTTGTTCATATAGTTTATTTAGTCACCAGACACCAGAGATAAAAATATAGTCCCAGCACACTGCAGCTGGAAGAGTTTATTTTATCATACATGAAAATAGCTACCTTTGGACAAATAAGAGAGAGCCTTCAGGATATATTTTACAAAGGGGTCAGGGGAGAGAAAAGAGAAAAAAATAAAATAAATGAAAAGAGGAGCAGAAAGAAAACTCAGGAGCAAGTCATTATCATGAACCAGAGTCCAAGTTTCCCTGGAGTTATATGTAGAAGTATTCCTTCTACATGTGATGCAATTCCTTTTCTAGAAAAGCCATTTCATTTCAGTGATGTTCATGCTTGTTCATAAGCTGATTTTTACTTTACTATATTAAGTCATATAAGATGTGCATATTTTTGTACAAGTGTTGGTGACCGAACTTCTGTGAGACAGATTCCAGCTCATTCCAAACTCAGCAGAAACCAACCTCATCTCTCAGCACGCCACCTTTGAATTCCCTGCACTCTGGACAACCATACACTCAGTGCTTTGCTGAAAGAGAATGAAACCCAGGAGAAAGCAAGCAAATGCACTATGAACAGCACCCAGAAGCACAAACAAAAGAGGGTTTTATTCAAGCTGGGGCTAGAGCCTCCACCTAATCATCATGGACAACTGGGGTTCTCTCTGTGTGCAGCTGGACAGCAGGCCTCTGAGAGGGGCAAGGGAAGAAGAGCAGATCTTCCCTTGGGAAGACCAGGGAGCAGCTGAGTGGGCAGGGCAGACATCTCTTCCTGTAGGGGTCACCATGTCTCTGGGATCACAGTGAGGCCTGCAGAGCCTAGAGGATTGTCCCCAAGCCAGGTGCCTGGTTTTCCTAAGCAGCCTGAGACACGGAAGTAGCCTTCTCTCTCAGAGTGTTTGTGGGGTAGGGCCTGGAATAATTCTGCAAGGCCCCAAAGTGGACCAGGTGACCAATGGGAGAAAAGAAAAACCTGAACATGAGTTCTGATTGGTCTGCGAGAATCAGGAGGGAATATCACCCCTTCCACAGTGTTCTTCAAGCAGGAGGACTCTGTGGAGACTGCAAGGAAGTCCTGCACATGCGGAGGGGTCTAGAACTGAGGGAGGGAGTTGAGACATGCAAATTATGCTCTATTTTTAATTTTAGTTTTTCAAACCAACTAATACTGATTGCTACAAAATAGTACACTACTCACAGTCGTCACAGCATAGCTCAAAGCTTTTGGTAAACAGTGCTCTGGCTTGGAAAGAATTAATCTAAATTCTTACCAAGCAATAGGGATTTGTTGTTTTTCCTTTATATATTGTTCAGATTCAACTGAGTCAAGTTCGAATTTTCCTTGCCACACTTCCCTCATTTAGCTTTTCTTTGGTTGTTATTTCTTCATTCTATTTTTCCTTCTTTTGCATCCCATATCCTCTCTGCTTATATCTGGAGGGTGCTGCATATTCTTCCATTTAATAGAGTTTTGCTGTTTGTGGCTGATCACCGGTCACCATCATCGTCCACAAAATCAGTCTTCCTGACATTCTCTTGCTTTCTCCAGGCCTTAATAATTTCCAACACTCATTGCAAGTTAAAATTTCTGTTTTCTAAGAATATTTATTTTTTTCTGGTAGTGCTTTTCTGTCCACATTTCTTGCTTTAGGGGCAAGTGAACACTTACCTTTCTTGGCATTCAGGATTGCACAGTTTAATATGCACTGGGAAGACCATCCTGAGACAACAGGATCATCTTCAGTAAGAAGACGAAGAAGAGTGAGAAGGGGTGGTCACGACATCCACAGAGTAGCCCTCCAACTCCTTCCACGCTCCGCAGTCCACCTGCTTATCCCCATAAATAGATTTTTTTTTCTCCTATAGTGCGTTGGCTTGTAGGGCGTTCATTTTCTCTATTCAGCTAAGGTTTCCCCCAAAGAGATGCACGACTGCACGACTCCAATTAGGACCAGTGAAAGGCTGGAGGAGCAGAATTAGGTGCTGGAGTCCCAGCAACTGCCCTCACTCCAGCAGGCCACCAGATTCAGGCAACCTAATTTCTCCCCATTTGATTAATAGAAGGCTGGGGAGTGACCTTTGCAGGCTGGTGGGCAGGAGCTGAGAAACACTCCTCCAAAGGAGCGGGGATGTGTAACTGTTTACTCCATAGCATGCCAGCATGGAGCTAAGGACACTGATCCCCCTACTGTGTTTCATTAGGTGACGGACAGTGAGCCGCACTTTGGAAGGAATAGGCTGCTACTCCCCCCAGCCAGCTGTGAAGAGGAGTCACTCCAGGACCATGGCCACCTCCCCTCATTTGCTTTTCTTCCTCTATTATCCCTGACATGTTCACTGAACTACAGGCTGCATATGTTTAAAAATAATTAAACGTGCTCTAAACAAATAGGCAATGTTTCCCCGATCCCTGCAATGAGTGTTCTGTATGTCTTGACAGATTTTTCTGTTCGTTGGATTTGTCAAGCAGACCGGCTCTTGCTGTCACTCCCGACAACCTACAGATAACCCCCCAGGGCAGCCTCACTTGCCTGTGCACCTTCTCAAGCTCTGACCTCGGACAGAGAGAGCTTCCAGCCTGAGGGCCTCTAGTCCTTGGGCAACTTTGTGTCTGATGTCCCAGGGCAACATGGCCTGAAAATGGAGCCATTAGACAAAAGACAGTAGGAGCAAAAATAAATTTGGAATTTATTGTGAATAGCAAAAATACTCATAAACAATTACATGAGAAAGTAGACTATCCTGGGACAGTAGGAACATCTTCACTAAGAAGATAAAGGAGGAGGAGAAAGAGCAAGAAGGCACAGTGTAGAAAGTTACATAAAAGCAGCATAAAAATATGTCTAAATAAAAACAAGTCAGAGGGATAAGAGATTTGATAAATTTATACCCCTCAAAAATGCAAAACACAAGAGGAGTCTAGTTGTTTCTCTAGGAGAGACAAATATCCTGTTCATGCAAAGCATACGTTGTGATAGGATCAACACTGCTATCAACAAAACTCATGTAGTAATACACTGAGGGGTCCATGAGTTTCTTCATCATTCGCTACAGAGTTACAACATCTTGCAAAGGCATAGCCGCCCTAACTGCATCACGCAGGTAAGCACAGTCAGGGAGGCCGTAGCGTAGGGGAGGAGGAGTGACGAATCCATTTTGGTTTTGAAAAGAGCTTTGACCATCTGGTTTAAGCCAGGGACAGCCTTAAGAGAACCTGGAGAAATGAATGTTCTTTGAGCCCATTAGGCAATATACTCAACTGTGATTTGAATCAATATTGATGGCACTTAATGTGGAAGAACATTAATTTACCCACTGACTGCTGTGACACTCAAAGATGTCCAAGGTAGCCTTAATATCATATAAATTTAAAAGAGCCAACAGAATCCTGGTAGAGAGCTCAGTTTCTCCTCGAGCAGGAGAAACAAAATGCATTACCAAACCCATCACCTGTCTGGCAAGTACAAGGTCCTGAGTTTGATCTCTAGTACCCAAACAAACAAACAAACAACAAACAAAAACAAAACCTAACATTTTATAGCTAGAATTGCCAAGCTACAGCCTTTGGGTTGAAATCCTGAGTGTTACCTATTTCAGTATGACTTGTGAATTACAGTTTTGGCATTTTTAAAAGACTGGAAAAAAATCAAGAGGAAACTATTTCATGCTGTGACAATGATTTGCAATTTAATTTTTCTTTTTTGTATTTTAGAGAAGGGTCTACAGGGTGTTCAGGGTCTCACTCACTATTAGATCAGACTCATAGTGATCCGCCTGTTTACAGCCTCCCAAGAGCTGGGATTACAGGTGCGCACCACCATGTCCAGTCTCAATTGCTGTCTCAGCATGCCCCAGGGGCAGGGCCAACATAGCAGGCTCAGTGATTGAACCTCTAGCCCCTGTACATGCTTGCAGGCACTTTAATCTGCTGAGCTATTTGGCCAGCCCTTGCAACTTAATTTCAGTACTTACCAGTGTGGCTTCTTTGGAACCCAGCCAGTGTGTTCTTTTTGCACTCTATCTGGATGGCTCTTCTACTGCATTGGCTCAGGGGCTGCAGGAACTTACTGTGTGGCCCATAAAGGCTAAAGTGTTTACTTCTATCCAGGCTTTTACGGGAAAAGTTTGCTGACATTGGTTCTACACCAGACACAATGGAGCATAACTACAAGTCATGAGCATCTTTCCTGATAAAGACTTTGAAACAAGACCTGGAATTGTTTATGTTTGCTAGAAAGCTTTTTGGTAAGATGCACCAATTCATAGTCATATTGGCTGTTTGAGTCAAAAAGGCCACTGCTAAGGAATGTACCAAATGGTGAAAAGTGGGAAACACCAGGACATTCAAATGAGTGAATAAATCACAGTCTAGCTAGTCAATGAAATGCCGTGCAACTGTTGAAAGGATAATTAAGAGTATGTAAGTAGTACAAAATAAAGTAATAGAAATAGCCCTAGCCTATCTGCATTATCCTATCCTCTAGGGGAGGGAGGTTCCTTTGTTCTGTGATAATCCAGCAGCTTTAGCTTTCATTGTGCTGACTGGGAGAAAACATGGAGCTGTGCAGAGACAGGAGAGGCTAAATTGATACACTTTTTATGAGAATGGTGATAGTGCTCTGGGAATAAAAAGGGAATGGGGCTGGGAAGGGAATGATCTGGAAAATGGGAGAGAGGCAGAGTGGCAGAGAACAATGCATGAATGTTCTAAGACTGCTGTGAAAAAGCTGTACAGGACAGGTGGCTCAAAAGAGGAGAAATTTATAATCTCCCAGTTTGAGAGGCCAGAGGTCCGAATGCAAGATGTGACAAGACCGTGCTCCCTCTTGGGGGCAGGGGACCATCCATTCCAGGTCCTCTCCTGCCCTGCCTATGCTGGTAGACTCAGGGGTTCTTGGCTTGGGGCTGGTTATTCTGCTCCCATGTTCCTTCTCTGTGCTCCTGTGTAAGTCATTCTGGATGAACTCTGTTCCCCTAATCATTGTCTTTTAATTTGAATTCTCCTTAAAGGCCCCATCTCCAAATTTCCTCTTCTTAGTTTAATAGACTCTGTAAGGACTTTGTTTCCAAAGAAGGTGCTCTGAAGTTCTAAAGGTTGGGAATCCAAAATATACCTCCACCCACCTTGGGGAGACACAATTGAACGCATATCAAACAGAGACGATGACACACTTAAAATTAGCTGAGGTTTGTGAAGACAACAGTGAAAACTTCTAGGCATCATGAAAAGCCTCCATGTGACGATTCACTAAAAGTAATGTATAGGATGTTTTTCTGTATCATGAAAAGAATAGCCTCTCTGTATTCATACTGAGCTTCTGTTTTGTCATTCATTTTTCTTTTCTTTTCTAGACTTCTATTTTTGTAGGGATTTTTTTCAGTACTGGGGATTGAACTCAGGAACCTGTGCTTGCCAGGCTGGGTCTTATTCTACTGAGCCATTTCCCCAGAATACTGAGCTATCTCCCTGGCGACTCTTCTATTTTTTTAAAGAATACAAAATAGTGATGGGAAAAAAAACAGCATTAGAAATGATACAAAATTTCACTAAACAAAGTAATACAAATGCAACAATGATGGCTGTTCTGTGAAAGGGAAAGAATTTGTTCAATGGGAAGAAAAAACTGAGATTAGGAAAAGGATAAATGAAGGAGGGGAAAGGAATAGATTGGATAATCATACGTCCTATTCTGCTGATCTTTTGAAAGAAGCAGTTAATGCTTAATTTTTTTTTCTTTTTTATTCTTTCTTTTTCCCTTTGAATTTCTTACAACATTTTTGGTAATGTTTTGTTTTGTCCTTAAACAAATCTTGCACATTTATAGCTGGTAACTTGAACAACTACTTTGAAGGCTTTTCTAGTTTTAGAAGAGAATATCTGTTACTGGTATAAAATTTGTTATGGGTTAGATTGAAAACATTCCCCCGAATCTCACATTTGGAGGAGGGGAAAGTCACCGTGGGTGTGACTTGGAGGTGCATTTTATCTGCTCTCTGCCTCTCGCTCCACCTAGCCATCTTGTGGTGAACAGCTCTCCTGCTCCGGGCCACTGCTACCATGGACTGAACCCACTGATTCGAGTCAAAATTACCCTCTCCTCCTTCAAATTGTGGTGTCTAGTGTTTTGTCTAAGCAATAGGAAAACTTGGACAAAATTCAAGTGCATAAAAAATGGCATCATGGCAAAGACGTTTCCTCCCTCCAGTTATGCCTCTGAGCCCCTGGCCTCCCCTCCCCAGAGACTCTGGCCCTGCTAGCATCTTCTGGGACCTTTGGTGTGTACACAGGCATATGTTGTATGTCTTCTTGTCCTTCCATGATGATTACCCACTAAACACACCCTTCTATCATGCAGTTTTTAAATACATGCTTGGGATTATTCCAAATGTGCTTAAATGGAGCTTCTGTCCTTTTAATAATTATACTGTTTGAATATTCTCTGATATACTTGTCCAGATACTTACTGATTAACATTCAAGCTATTTACGATTACTTTCAATTATGAACAATGTCACAATATTTATTTTCTAGATCTATGAAATATTAATTACTCACAAGATTCTAAGTATGTATCATGTGACCTTTATTTTTGTCATATTACAAATGTTGTCCACAAATTATGCACTAAATTACATCACATTTTCAACAAATGACAGGCTTGATTTCCTCACCTCTATCATAATATATCACCAAACATTTAATTTCACAAGCCTGAGAAATAAAAAAAAGTTTTATTTTAGCTTTAATTTTAAAATTATGAACAGGAGCATTGCAGATTCAAGGCCACACTGGGCAATTTAGCAAGATCCTTTCTCAAATCAACAACAACGAAGACAACAACAACAGCCAAGAACAATCAAAAGTACTATTTGCATTTGCTTTTCTGTGACTTAATGGGATCATGCCCCTTTGGTTTTTATTTCTGTAATATTGATTCTTTTATCATGTATTTGTTTTTATTTTTTAAGGGAAGGGTCTACAGGGTGTTCTGGGTCTCACTAGTAGATCGGACTCGTAGTGATCCACCTGCTTACAGCCTCCCAAGTGCTGGGATTACAGGCACGCCCCACCATGCCCAGTCTCAGTTGCTGTCTCAGCGTGTCCCAGGGGCGGGGCTGGCATGGCAGGCCTGGGGACCAAACTTCCGGTCCCTGTGCCTGCTTGCAGGTGCTTTAATCCACTGAGCTAGTTGGCCTGCCCTTGCATTTGTTTTTAAATCCTAAGGAAGTTACAACTTTTTAAGATACAATTTGCAAATACTTTCCCTGATTGTTATTTGATTTTTGTCTTTTTTTGTGGTATGATTTATTCTTAGTGAAATGCTTTGATTTTTACGCAGCCAAAACCCATTTACATTGGGCTGCTCTTCATTTCTGTCACTGGGCTGTCAGAGCCAAACAGCTCTTGCCTGTGGCAGCAGCTCATGACAGCTCAGTGCCGCTCCAGCTCCAGAACACACACGGGTGTCACATTCCCCCACGACCCACCAACTGCTGAATCACTTTCCCTTCCTCTGCGCATCACGGAGGGCGGGAAGGCTCCGCTGCGGTCCTCACTGCAGCGCACCGCACCGCACGGCTGTCCCAGCGCCTCTGTGGTGTTCTGGACACCAGGGCTCTCCCCGTGGCACTCAGCATTTTTCAAAACAGCCACCAGGAAACTGAGGCATTGATCGCCTCTATTCTTAGGTTCCCCAATTACTTTGGATGGGGTAACAAAAATAAATACAACCAACTTAGCAAATATGTTGCAAAAATGTTTAGTGTCAAGCTGAAACAATATATTTTTTTAAGATCTTCAAGTCAAAAAGTGACGTCTCATCTCTGTGGTCGGAAAGTTTCAAAGTACTTTAGGGGTCTATAAAGACTGTTTATCTCTCTGGTGTAGGAACAGGATTTTGATTATCTAAAATTTGAGAAAGTGGGCCAGCCAAATAGCTCAACAGATTAAAACATCTGCAAGCAGGCTCAGGGGCCAAGGGTTTAATCCCCAGGCCTGCCATGCCAGCCCCACCTTCCAGATGCGCTGAGACAGCAATTGAGACTGGGCGTGGTGGCATGTACCTGTAATCCCAGCACTTGGGAGGCTGTAAACAGGCGGATCAGTATGAGTCTGATCTAGTAGTGAAACCCTGAACACCCTTTAGACCCTTCCTCCCCACAAAAAAAAAAAAAAGAAAAGAAAAGAAAATTTGAGGAAGTATAAGGGCAAAAGCTTTTTCTTTGTGTCCACCAATTGTTAAGATAAAGTTAAATTTAGTATGCAATATGTAATTTATATTAAAAACATAATCCAAAATATAGAATAACAAAATTTTAACAGTAATTTGACTATATTGAGTGAAGATATTACATAAGACTTTGACATTACTTCCCTGATTTTGTGTATTTTATTATATAATGCAATATTTTATTCATTTTATGAAAATGAAAAGCAATGAAATAACTTTTGAGACACTGCAATTATTTTTAAAGCACAAGAAAGAAAATTAAAATCATGCAAAACTCCAGACCTAGAAGCTCATCACAACTAAGCTTTTTAAAAATAAATTCAACTGTTTATTTTTACAACTTAAGTGTTTTGTTTAAGAACAAGCACCTTATGAATGTTTTTTCATGTCATTAAATATAATTTACTACAAGATTTTTGTACTGTTCTATATAGCAAATATATTCTAAAAGTTCCAATCTTTTGTGGCATATGTAGATTGTATATAATTTTTCAGTGCTATAAAATAATGTAAAAATATTTGCAGATAGATCATCAGTTCTCTAATACTTTTAATATTTCTTGAATGTGACACATCTCTGTTCTTGTAAAAATACATTAAAATAACCTAGAAATATATCTAATTCTTACAGCTAAATGTCTATTGTGGCCATTATAAAAAGCTTCAATAAATCGCCTGTAAAATCTCTAGTTATAATTCATGTGGGTTTTCTCATGTGTTTGGATCCAGCTGAAAAGTACTTTCTGTTCATCTTAGTATAGAATAGCTAAGTTTATTAATGATGAATAAATTCAATAGAGGAACTCCTGCCAAAATGTTTATTTTACCTTAGGAAAGTTGGTATGGAATTGTTTTCTTGTTACGATGGACTAATGCACAAAACTCAAGTGCTGAGAAATATATATCAAAGTATGTGTGAATGTGGTGATTTTAAAACCTGGCTGCCAGTTTTAGTATGTCCCTGATGAGAAGGGCAGTCTACTTCTTCTGTGTTTTACCCTGCAGATGTTGGCTGTCACCAGTAAAGGATGTTGGAAGTGTCACCATCAACTTCTGGAACAACAAGGCTTCCTGGTTTGCAGCTTCATCTTGCATCCTGGAACAGTGTGCTGCTGCAGGGGAAGCGTGCCTGGCCCTGTAATGGCAGGCATGCACACAGCTTGTTGACCTCCTCCCCCACACCTGCTACACAACTTCTGACCCTCCCAGGCCTACGAATCCCACTTAGTGCATTTCTCACAGTTATAAAGCTGAAAAATTATTACTACAGTATCCTGAATCCTGATAGTCAGAATTTATTATAAAATGGTTAGTTATAAAATGCAGTTAACATTTTGGTTGACCCATTATATAGTTTTAATAGCAAAAATGAAAACATGTATAAGTCTTATTTATAAAGAATGTACATCCAACTCATTCAAAATAGTTTCAGAAGGGCTGGTGAAATAATTCAGTGGAATAAATGCCTGCTTAGCCAAGTGCAGGGACCTGGGTTCAATCCCAGGTATTCACACCACACTGGCCCCATCCCTAGACATGTTGAGCTAGCCACTGAGTCTGGGTATAGTGGCACAGGGCTGTAATCCCAGTGCTGGGGAGCCTAAAAACAGGAGGACCACTGAGTCCGAGCTGCGCTGTGAGACCATGTAATAAATACATAAAAAAGTGTAAAATAATTTAAGTACTATGTAAAAAGGTATGAAAATGTCCGTGTTTTGTCCTGCTGGAATTTATATTTTCCAACTAGAGAGTGTTACCACTTCGTCATATTTTGATGCTGATGTTATAAGACAGATACGATGCAGAGGGCTGAAGAACCAAAAGCAACCCACATTTCTGCAGTCTAATTCTATTCTTTGATTGCATTTTGTGCACTCAAAGACCAAGAAGTGGTCAATAAAACCTGTACCATTTATTATAATTTTCTCCAGAATAAAACAGCAAGCAACAGCGAAACAAACAAGCAAAGCCTTTTTCTGTAGTCTACAAGCTAGGAAAGATCAGGCTTGCAACTTATAATGCAGGAAAGAGACATATGTTTTTAAATTTAATGAATCTGTAATTCAGAAAAACAAAAATTTCTCTGAATGAGCTAACTCTGGCAAAAGAGTTAAATGATCACTCTTCTATCTGGTCCAAAGTATACAGTCCAAAAGAAATAGTAAGGAAAACAAGTTCTGGCTCTTTCCCATCTTGCAAGATGGCGGGTGAAAAACCTGAGAAGCCAGACACTAAAGAGAAGAAGCCTGAAGCTAAGAAGCTTCTGCAAGTGATAATGGTAAAAAGGATAAGGTGAAGAAAGCAAAGAAGTCCAAGAAGGGGCAGCCCACTGCAGCTGAAATCCTGTCCTGGTTAGAGGACTTGATAGATACTCCCGATCTGCTGTATATTCCAGAAGGGCTTTGTGCAAGAGAAGGTACACAGCTGCTAACCAGAGGCTGAGAAGAAAAAGAGGAAGAAAGTTCTTGCTATGGTCACAAAACCAGTTGGTGGGGACAGGAGTGGAGGTACTCAGGTGGTTAAGCTCCAAAAGATGCCTAGATCCTACCCTACTGAAGATGTTCTCTGAAAGCTCTTGAGCCATAGCAAGAAACCCTTAGTCAGCATGTGAGGAAACACCAAGCTAGCATCACCCCTGGCACCATCTTGATCCTCCTCATCGGGAGTCACAGAGACAAGAGAGTGGTCTTCCTGAAGCAGTTGGCCAGTGGCTTGCTATTGTGACTGGGCCTTTTAGCCTTAATCATGTTCTTCTAGAACATGCCAGAAATTTGTCATTGACACTTGTACAAAAATTGATATCAGCAAAGTGAAAATCCCCAAACATCTCACTTATGCTTACTTCAAGAAAAAGAAGCTGCAGAAACCCAAACACCAGGACGGTGAGATCTTTGACATCGAGGAAGAGAGATACCAGATTTCAGAGCAGAGCAAGGTAGATTAGAAAGTGGTGGACTCACAGATGTTAGCAAAAATCAAAGTTGTTTCTCAGCTCTGGGGTTATCTGCGATCTGTTTCTCCTCTGACAAATGGAATGTATCCTCATAGAGTTCTAATTTTCTTACTAAGAACCTTATTAAATAACTGATACATTAAAAACAAAAGAAAAGAACTTGGGGGTGGGCTACCATGATAAAATTTATATTTCATGTGCTATGGATCAGTTTCCATTACACATAATCTTCTTTATCACCAGAGTCTGCTTATATATAAAATTGCTGGCAAAAGTTTTATGTTATTCTATCAGTTCCAAATAATGGCCCACAAGAAGGTCTTGTGTCATCTTGTTTCACCATAAATAAAGTGAAAGGAAGTCTTATTAACAGTGACACCAGAACTACAAATGAAGACCAGTACCATCCTGGGCAAACCAAGACATCCCTTTCATAGCCTATAGGGAGAGACAGTTAACATAAATGAAAATTAGATTCAAAAAGTAAAAATCTTAGAAGACCTCAAGTGCCTCCTTGGCCATCAGTGTGTTCAGCTTGTCAGGGAGCCAGATCTGGACTAGAAGAAAACAGATGTCTGGCATACTAATTGGGAAGTGCAACAGCAGTGGCTTCTCTTGGGAATATGGCCTATGTCTAATGATACTGTGCGACTTGGGAAGAGACCTACAGGGAAATGAAATACATCAATGTCCATCCTCTGCATGTGATATGCTGGGAGTCTGTCCAAAGCCTGGCTGCCTTTTCTTATTGGATGCAGAGTTCAAGAATAGGCAGAAATGGTGAAGTATACAAACACTTTGGAATCTAAAATATAGTTCATTCCACTATGGTCCAATAATAATGGCATCAGTCTCACAGAAAGGTTATAAAAATGATACTAATGCATAAAATGTGACTGTCACATGGATTGGCATTCTTGCTATGTTCTATCAGATATTTGATATTTCAGTACATCCTGGATATAATCACATGATAATCCAATAAGTATTAATGGATTCCCTTCCTCTCTCATGTACCAGACATTGCTTCAATAATCGATATACATGGGCTGGCAAGATAGCTCAGTGGGCTAGAGCGCCTCTCAGGGACCGCGGTTCGAGCCCCAGCACCACATGCCATGCCAGCCCCTCCCCGCAGGGCCGGCTGAGCTCACCCCCCACCCCCGCGAAAAAAGAATCCGTGATGTGTAGTGAGACACTGTAATAAATAAAGGAATTTAAAAAAAAAAAAAGAATCGATATACATTAGTGTGCAAAATAGATGGACAGACATGGCCTCAGGGAGCTTACAGTCTAGATTTTGATAACAGACTGAAATGCTCCAGTACTTTGTGTCAAAAACCACGTGTGAGTCCTGAGAAAAAGAGGATTTGCCACAGTTTTCTCTGTTTGTCAGGATCAGCTCATGCTGGGGAATGTGGAAGTAAAACCTATCCATGGCATTGATTACTGGGACTTTTTTCTATCTTAATAATAAACTGCTTATGCAGCAAATTCCTTCCATATAAGCTCATTTCAGGTAATTTTAACAGAGGGCCTGGATAGGGATATCTGTATACATTTATTCTATGCAGTTGAGCCAGTATAATTTATCATTAAGGTTGGATGTCAGCCAAAAGCAAAGAAAAAATATAGACATATATCCACTTACATATCCACTTGTGAACACTCTAAATATGTATGCATTCAGTGGATCACTATTATCTAACTAAATATACAATTAGCACCCTATAGATCCTAGGATCTATACAAGAGTACTCTTGTTGTGTTGGCCAAGGCTTTTGCAAAATGTCCTAAGCACAGAACACACTGTTATAGAGGTAAGTGCAGGAATCCAGAGTGTAGTCGTTCACTCTTCTCTGGATTGGGATGATGGAGAAAGCAGTGGCAGTGAGAGTTGAAGCCTGGAGAATAAACTGTGTTTTCCTCCGGCCATGAGACAAGTTTGTCAGCTTGCCAAAGAGCTCAGAAATTACCAAGCAGAAGCCACAGCATGAGTAAAGCACAAAAGTAGCATTTTAAGCCTCCCAGTGTCCCTCTCGGGGACATTTAATTATCTCCACTGTAGAAAAGAGAAAACAGAAACCAAGGGAGTTTCCAGAGAGTTAGTTGTAGTGTTAGCAGAGGAAATGCCAGTGCTGCTGGCCGCTCTGGCTAACTTCAACATGTTTTCCTTCTCTACTGTATTAAGCTGTGTTCCGGTTCATAGAATAAGGCCAGAGATAAATGCGTATCTGTTAGAGTTGCACGAAGCTGCTCCTGTACTGTTGAAATTCTATGCCACTTTTATCAGGTACTGATTTATCTTTTAACCCAAGAAGAAAATAAACTCTTTTCTTAAGATTTTAGGCAAAAAGTTTAGGTATTGTGTTAGGTATTTGTTATTATGTATGTGATTCCAGAGTACTCAGTCATTAAATATCTGCAAAACAGAGGACAGAGTAAGGCACCAGAGTAGGCGGTGTGCCCCTGTGGTACAGAAGGGGTCTGCTGTGGTTGTGCAAAATGGTAGGTTCAGGATGACCAGATCTGATGGGTTATTTTTTCCAGAAAACCCAAGGATATACATTTTACTTGACATCTCCCTATTTTTTTTTAATTGGGAACTAATTCTTTTTCTTTTTAAAGAAACTCTGCACAGATCAAATAATATCTGGAGGATATGATTGTGAGATCGCTGAAGAGAACATCTAGCTATTTACATTGCAAGAGCAGGTAGTAAATGCAGTAGAAAAGAACCTGAAATTCAGTGTAAATGCTCAGTCAGCATCTGTTGACTAGGGTTTTATAGGTCTTCCGAGATCTGTGATCACTTTCTGTTCTTGTTCCTTGCTACCCTAAATCATCTATTTTGGCACCTACAAGAGAGCCATGTGCTTCCTGACTTGCCTCCTGGGGCCCCTCTCCCACTGTTGTCTCCCAGTCTTAGTGGTGGAGACTCAGTGCTGCCTGTCCTGCATGAGCTCAGACGACAAGGAAGAGTTTGCTGACCAAGTTCTGCTGTGACCCTTGCCAAACAGCAGAGGCCTTGGGAGCCACTCTGGAGCCAGTACGGCAGAAACATGACTGTCTTCTGGAAAAGACTTGGCTGCAGTTGCCTGGGGAGTAGGAACTCTTTCCTGCTGGCTCCCAGTCTAACTTCAAAAGAATCATTGATTTTAGCAATTATATTAGCATACTGTGAATCTTAAGTTGGTGACCAAGCAATCCACCAATAGGACTCCCAGGAGAATGACCAGGAAGTTCCATTATTTGTGCTGTGAACCTACAATTAAATAAAATGTTCATGAATGAGAGCAGATCATTCAATACATGTTACATGCTATTCAAGATAATTCGATAACCTAAAGGACACATGAGGCTAAAGGTTTCAAGACATCATCCTGAATGAGCTGAACTTTCAGAATGATTTATGGTAGAAACTGTATCCGATTTGATTTGGTTTTATCACACACACACACACACACACACACACACACACACACACACACACAACTTATATTGCAATTTCACGTACCCAGCACTTTTTGAACAGCTCTACTTATTTACATGACAAGTAACGAGGTATGTTGATGTTCTTTTTTCCTCTTCCTGTTTTAAAGAGAGACAAAGGGGGAAATTTGCTGAATGTCATACAGTTAGAAATAGAGCTACTGTTTGAACTTAAGCAGTGTGGTTTCTATGGCTTTGCATATAGCTAAGTATGATATTTATTACATCCTTTGAAGTCAACCTCTCATACATCTGACAATATGTGATAATTTCTTTTTTATTGGACAGCCCAGCCCACCCTGAGGGTAGGGCGCCCAGGGCATGTGGAGCTGGGGATTGACCCATGGTCACCTGTGCTTACCTAAGCTTGCCTAAGTAGGTGCTTGAGACTGCTGAGCTATCTCGTCATCCCACTATGTGATAGCTTCTAATATTATAGTTCAAAATAGGTGAAATACCTAGGAATAAATAAACATATCCTTAATCTCTGAGACTTCAAAGCTTTGGTACCATTTGGAAGGTTCTGAAAATAGTGGTTTCTACAGCAAGTCTGTCCTGGATGGAAACCAGCTGTGTGACACAGAAGTTTTCATTGTAAAATGCAAAATAAATACACATATTTCAAATTGTTGTGTTGAATTAGTAGCTCTTAGAACAGGGCCAATATATAACAAATGCTTAATAATTATTAGTCCTTCAATGACTTATGTGTTCATAATTTAAGTCATGTATTTCTTCTGTTGAACAGTTAGAAGTCCAACATGCTTCTACCATTGAATTTGCACAGCAAAGGAGGCAAAGATGAGGAATACACATCTTCCTTGACAGAGTATAGATTCCAATGGAGGAGACAGAAGCATAAGAAAACTATTTCAATAAATGCTCTGCAAGGGACCCACAAAGGAATATGGAGCACTGTGGACATGGTCATCTATTCCATCTGGAAAGCTGGGAAGGGAAGGGGACAGTGCACTAAGCTCTATATATGTGGCCACTACCATGGGCAAATAGTGGGTCTCCAGGAGGAACCATTGACACAGCACCCCCGGATCATGGAAATGCTTGAGGTTTCTGAAGCAGCAGTGATGAGCAGTATAGGGCCCACTTGTGCACGAAGGTCGCTCTCTTCCCGCTCTAAGTAAACATCTCTGGGGTGCCCAGCTATATTTAGGAGATTTTATTTTTTTAAGAACAATTTTAGAGTTAAAGAAAAAATTGAGGAAATAGTACAGAGCGTTCCCATATACTCTGTTTTCCCTCCATAGGTTATTCTGGTACAGAATTCTCGATTCATCGTTCTTGGCTAGATGCTAAAATAGGCTGGCAGTGGGTTTCCAGGGTGAGGGTGCAAATGATGGGAGAAACAGATTGATCTGGATGAGAGGAAGACCAGCAAGTCGCAGGGGATGGCAGCCGGCCCCACGCTCCTGCCGAAGGGGCGGGACCTGATTCTGCACTGAAGCCAGCTGCCAAGCAAATTGAGTTGGGAGGCAAGGTTTTTCTGACTCACATTTTAGAAAACAAGCTGAGGGAACATGTCCATAGTGGATGATAATTTGTGGAAAGCTTTCAGAGATGATGGATGCAACTCGAGACCATACTCAGAAGTGAGATAAATCAGACCCATATGTGTAAACATTGTATTGTCTCCCTAGTGTGAGAAAATGAATGAGTAAAGAAGATCTGAAATGTACAGTAGATATTCCGAACTGGGAAGAGACTGTTCCAAAGAAAAGACAAATAGCAGTGGGGGGAAAAGGGAAAGGAAGAAAGGGAAAAAGGAAAAAAATATATGTCTGCCCAACATAGCTGAGCTAGTTATACAGCTAGTTCCTCTTAGTTCACTGAAAAAAAAGTTTTGTGCTAATATCGTATGGACCAGATATCCTGCCTATGTCTTTTCTGTTGTTTTGTACAGGGTCTCACTCAGCAGCTCAGACTTATAGTGATCCTCCTGTTTTAAAGGATTACAAGCATGTGCTGCCACACCGGGACTCAGTGGTGGCATGTGGTGCCAGGGATGGAACCCCAGTCCCTGTGCTTGCTGAAGTAGGGACTTAGTCTGCTGTGCTTTCTCATCAGTCTTCTTTCTATGTCTTGTACACTGAATAATTGCTAAGAAAACAACAAAACACAATGTATCAATTATTGTAACAGTCCTACTAACCTGTTTGGAAACTCGGTTTCATTCTTATGCCTATCTCTTAAAAAAACAAGATGAGTAGGAGCTATGTTACAAAGGTTCAACAGAGATGAAGTGGGGAGTCAAATGGCTGTCAAAGAAAGGGCAGTAAGCAGCAACCAAACTGAGGCAAGAAGGTTTGGATAATCCTGGTGATGGGGTGGTAATATCTGTGGCAGTTGTCACACTTGTCCCCAAAGTATGGCCACTAATGGGGCCATGTGATGAGTCCATGGTATGGCCTGGTGAGTCAGATCCAGCTGTTTGGGGGGAGCAGGTGTCCCTTTACATTCTGCATCCTTCTGAAGACACTGTTACTTGCTTCTGTCCAAAAGCCACCACCCAGCTGAGGATCAAAACCCTGCCCAAGGTCATGCTGTGGAGCTTGGTGACAGTAGGGCTAGCATCAGCTTTAGTGCAGTTCATCAGTTCACTCTGCTAGTGGTTATGGCAACCCTGAAAAACAAACTCAAGAAACTGTGATCATAGACAACAGCTGGAGACATCCAAGGTGGTGAGAATCTGTTCTCACTGGGTTTTGGGGAAGTAGCATCATGTAATGGAGAACCAGGGCTCGGCATCTTCTGAACCAAAAGGACCACTAATAAGCCACTGTCCGCAAGTAGTCTGGCCCATTCCATTTCCTTATTTCTAAAATTTGTGGCTTGCGTATGCCCCCTTATGTCTTTCTTGTAGGAAAATAGAGATCTTTTTGTTCCATTGCTGCATATAAAAACTGATCTTTAAAACAAAACAGGTAAGTAACACTGTTCAGAAGCCTTTCACATGGACCCTAATCTAGGAATCGCCGTTTAAGTACCAGGATCATAAATGATTAAAATGGCACAGTGTCTTACGTATACAGATGTGGTCCCAAGCATTACCATTAAGAGAAGAATTTAGAAATAATTTCACTGTATCACAGTAGTGGTTGGCTAAATAAGATTTGGTTAAAATTGTGGAATGGAGCTCTACGAGGCCACTAAAAAAGATGATAAAGAACCAGAATTGGCCAACTTTAGCCCGCGGGCCACATGTGCACATTGCTTTTGTTTGTAAATAAATAAAACTTTCTGGGAGCAAGGACAGAACCACTCACTGATGGACTGTCTCTGGCCACCTTGAAGCCATAGCTGCAGAGAGACAAACATGATGTGGCTATCTTTGTCTCTTATTACGATTCTTTTAATAATTATTTTAGTTCATTCTTTGCCTCTGGAATACTGTGGCATTTTTAGTCACTATTGGGACAAAATATTACAGGGATGTTAAAGTGAAATACTCAATTTAACATCCCTGTAATGTTTGTTCAAAAAGATCCCACTCGACATATTTGCCAATACTTTAATTTTAATGAAAAGGCCAATTTTTCATCTCTGCTCACGTGGGGCAGCTGTGGACACTCATAGTCAAGCTGCCTGCAGCAGGAGCAGCGTGTACCTTTCTTTCTTCCTTCCCCACATTTGCCTTTCGCCCTTCTCTGTTTTTGCACCCATGAGGAGGATAAAAAGGCACAGAGGACAAACAGGACAGAACAGGATGGCGGTGTCACTGCCTGACAGGTGCTTTGATAAAAAGCCTTTTTACCTCCAACCTGGCGAGTATCCTCATTGTTGGGCACTTTTGTGTTCAGTGCTTTCCAAGTACAAACTCCATGGCCGGCCCGGGAAGCCCCAGGGGTCTTCTTGCCACTGCAGCTGTCCTTGCTTCTCTGTGCATCTCCCATGGACTGTTGCATCAGCATCTGGCTGCTCTTCCCTGGGTGTCTGAGGTAGGATTCACGATGCCTCAACTCTGGCTCCACTGTTGCCCTTTCCCGTGTGCCCCTTGGTAAGAGCACATGCAAATTTCATCTTGGCGCATTTCTCTTGGCCAGCCCCAACAGAGCGATGGCTAGTTTCTGCTTCAGCAGCGGCAGAGCCAGATAACTCATCTCTACCTCTGGGCTGCCCAGGTGGGTCAAGGGCTGGACACACTTCCACAGCACCCTTCTGCAGAAACTAGGAGGGCCAAAGGCTCTCTGAACACCTCCCTGTCTTAGGGAGGGGAGAGGCAACTTCTGCCTGCCTCCCTTAGGGACACTGAGTGAGTGGGTGAGAATAGAGTACCTCCTGCCAGAGGCCCTGGACAAGCTTGGGCTGCCCATTCTTTGATAAAGAATCAGCTAAATAGGCCCCCTCTATCCTGGTTCTTTCCAGTTGGTGAATTAATAGGTGGTTTTCTTTCCACTTTTCTATATTTAAGAATGAACATACATTGCCTGTATGATAAAATATATAAATATTGTTTTTGTTGTGAAACTGTCGCATTCAAATCTTTGTCTTTTATTCTTAGCAATCAAATCTGTAAAATGAACTAGAAAACAGCAATATTGCTAAAAATCTAAGGGCTCCCGGTTTACTTTACTAATATACAGCTCATTTACAGAGGAAGTTTTATTCTGCAACATGGCTTTTTATTTGTTTGTTTATTTTGGTTTTTATTTTGTTCCCAACTTGTTTTATAGCACAGGACACTTGCTTTCTCCGCAAGTAGAAAAATCAGCCTCAACAACAACAAAAACTTTTTTTTGACTTTGGCCTGCTTTCACCTCAGACTAACTACTTGAGTCACAGCACCTTTAGCAGAGAAAAGCTGACACGAGAAACAGGTCAAGATCTGCGTCGCCAGTGCTGTGAGGAGAGAGCAGTAAGTAAAGTCCTTCGCATAGCTCAATAATTTGCACTGCAGGAGAGCCGTGCTTCCGAGGGCAGGCAATATGTCTGCAGCGTCTTCCTGGAGGAAGCAGGGCCAGGAGCTCATCTTTATGGCTTGAGGCTTGGAAGCTGCTTAACTGGGCGGAACGCCACCTCCTTGCCATCAAAGCTGTCCACCTGGCAGTGGATCTCAAGCAGACAGCTGACTGGCTCGGCAGACAAGCTGCCTTGCCAAGGGGATAAGGACTTATCCAGAAGGTCTTTCAGGAAATCTGCCTGGGATACGGGGGATGAAGAGGAGGGAAGGATCAATTCATTCCCTGAATGAAGCAAATGAGAAGGAGTCACTGTTCTCTGCTTGCAAAACCACGCTGAGGTTTTCTGAACCCTTTGCTCACTTAGCAGGAAATTGTATGAGTCTCTGATTTTAGATTCAAATGTTAGCATCCCACATTGAGAGGACTTTTTAAATGGAGCATGGAAATTGCTTCATTTCAAAAAATGAACCTTAAAAATATTTCCATTAGAGAATACAAAATAACTAATGAAAGCAAGAACAGTACCAGGAAGGCAGACAATCTTTAAAATTGATAGTTGAATACATCTGGGATTGTTACTTTTTCCTAAAGTTTTAGAATTATAAATCAAGTAATTGTAACATTTATTTAACAGGCACTTGCTAGGTATCAGGTACTGTGTTCATTACTTCACACAGTGTTTTCATCTGATGACCCTGAGTATCTTAAGGGGGAATCTCCTTCACTTCACTCTACAGGCAAGTAAGGAAAAAAAAAAAAAAAAAAAAAAGATCCAGACAGGTTTTCTAAGTTGTCTGCAGACGTGAGGTGAGTAAAGGCCACAGTGCGGCTGTGCTCTCTAGCTTCTCTTACTCCAAACCCCAGAATCTTACCCACAAGACTGTGTGCACCAGATGGACCATAAAAGATAGCTTTTTCTCACACAACTGTCCAGCAAGGCACCAGGGAAGGGTTGTCCTGGTGGGGTGTGGGAAGTCCCATCAAACCACTTGCACTTATCCCCACTTGTTCCCTGGTCATGGTTACTCCCTAAGGAAATTGGTGGTGTAAACCATTCTTGTGTTCCTTGAAGGGGGCTCTGGCAGGGGAATGCAGCCAGCCATACAACGTTCTGTGCCTCCTTCCTGTTTCTTGGTAGTAGAACAAGGGGAAGAGGCAAAGAATGAACAGAACTTGGCCATAACCTTTAAGAAATTCTAATTTTCTTCCTGGCATTGAGCTATGACCAAAGAGTTCCTCCTCTCCCCCTGGAGTCTGAAACATCATAATTCATTTTTTAATTTTTTTTGTGTGTATGCATAATTTGCTCTTTGTAGTGATGCCTCTGAATATTTTGGATCAAGAAAGATAAATTTCAGAAATATTAATAAACAGTATAGAATAGTTGTGGAAGACACTGAAAATAAAGCCTACTCACCCTACATGGATATTTAGAAACAGCACTTAGAAACAGCTCAGAGGATCAAAGAACAGACCCAGTTTGACTCTCAGACTCGCTATTTTGGGCTGTGTGATGTTGGTAGAGCAAGCTATAAAATTTCCGTCTTGTTTTTCTTTATGTAAATAAGCGCAATAGAACTTACCTCCTAGGATGGCTGTGAAAAATGTGTGAGATAATCTAGATACCGGCTGATAATAATTCAGCTTATAGCAAATGCTCATCAGGTGTTAGTGCCCTGATTGGTCCTGAGTACTAACTACGCTAGTTTTAAAAATGGGGAAAAAAATGTACTTTTTTTTTCACAGAGTGCTTCTTCTAACACATTCTTCAGGTTTCAGCCAAAATTTTTTCTTCAATACAGAAAATGTTTCTTCAGTTAATTTGTGATCAAAATGAGATAAATGAACTGTTTCCCTCCAGGACTGGGCTAAATATTCATTCTGGAAGCTTCTCTCCCATCTTGCTCTGACTGCTGCTGTAGAATTCGCTGCATTATGCTGAAAAGGATTGTTTACTCACCTGTCATTCCCTTGAAGACAGTGGCTATACTCTATTCCTGATCCCCAATACCTGCTGAGGTGTTTGAAATATAGAATTTACAAGCTAAGTATCTGTGGGCAGAATGAATTAGGATTGCTGAGGTTGCATATGAGAACACCTTAAGTTACTGTATGGTGTTATACATTTTATATATATATATATATATATATATATATATATATATATATATATATATATATATATATATATATATGTATGTAACTGGAGATTGAACTCAGGCCCTTGCACTTGCCAGGGAAGCGTTTATTCTACTGAGCCATCTCCCTGGCCCCTTATATTGTGACACAGTCCTGGCTGTGGCAAACAACTAAACAACTCCCACTAAATTTCTTTCTGATACTATTAGGAAAGTAAACATTTCCTTTGCTGAATGACTGACTAATCTTTTCCTATGGTACAGCTTCACTGCATGAGTTTTCTTTAACTTCTGTTCGTCTGTGTTGAACAAAATGAATGTAGTTTCAAAAGAGAACAGTAGGTGTGTAATCACTATTAGGAGCTCAAATAGAAATTATTCCTTATGGTGTCCATGAAACACAACAGAATTTTCTTGCTGATCTGTAGGAACTGCAGTATGCAGGTGGTGAATGCTTTTTTGACTGGAGTGACAGTGAGCACTTTAATCCTCAAGATGCTGAAATATGGAGGCTTCTTTGTGGGTTTTTATTGTGCAGTTTTTCACAGTTCACAGTATAGATCTCTGGGCTTTGATGAGGCTTTGTGAAAAGCTTCCCTAGACTGCAGATGGGAGAGAGAACCGGCCAGTGCTCAGAAGAGAGTGGAGGGCAGCAAAGTGAGCCAAGGCTTCGTATCTGTATCTGCCGTTACAGGCAAAGCAGTTATGCAAACGAGAAACCCAACGGTTTGCTAAATTGATGCCAAAAATCATGTCCCACACTACGACAAATGTTTGACTCTGCAGAGAGCCTATGTAGAATAAAATCAATATGCTGTTGTTGGAATACATGTCTTCGGGTAAAGCTGGTATTCAAGAATGCCTTGGACACTTAGTCTGAATGAGGCTTATCTAATAGCAAATTGGACATGCATTTTCTCTCTATTAGAGATGGAATTCTTGACCCCCCCATGCCACCCCTTGAAAATTCTCTTGGGAAGGGATGAGGAGGGATCAGGAATCAACAATACTGCTATTGGCTTTTTGCTTACGTGAGATGAATACTGAGTCTCTGCCATCGAGATGAGAAAAGGAAGTTCTGAAAAGTTAAATAATTTCCTTAGAAGGTAAAACAAGGGCATGAACGCAGCATGACATATTGACGTTCAGGCTTCTCCTCCCAAACTAGGTTATCTTTTGAGAAGCAGGGATGGCCAATAGTTTGGTTAAATCACTCTGATGTCTGAGGGCCTCATTCTGTTGACAAAAGCCCAGTTAGTGTTTTCAATATCTTAAAGCACGAGGGACTTCCTTGACAGGGAGATGGCTAAGAATTCACTTGGTCTTAAGCTTAAGGCATTGCACAGATTCTATGGTCTCTGTTCGAGGAATAATAATATGGGGTCCAGAAAGCAGTGTTTGAATCTCTAGGTCAGCATTATACTTCCCAGCCTTGGAAGGTGCTGCATTTAATAATTACAAAAAGGTTTATATAAGGTCAGGGGGATTTCAACATGACTTTTATTTTTACATTAGGTGACAGTTCCATTTACCCACTTTTGTCCCTTTAGGATTAATCAACCAATTCCCCTTTCCTTTTAAGATTCCTTTTTTGCATCATTTGTCTTATCCCGTAAGTGGCAACTTATTTATTTCTTTGGTTTTACTGCTATGCCAGTCATATCCTCAGCGCAGACAGCTTCTGAGCACAATGATGCAGGAGAAGCTTAGTATTACAATCCCACCAATTTGTTCATATTTGCTGTTCTGTCAAATTCTGCTTGCTGAATGAGGACACACAGGTTACATCCATGAAGGGACATCTGGTAGCAAATTCCTTTTAAGAACATTTCATCCCATTGGAGTGAGGATCTGGATAATAGTCACACACACACACACACACACACACACACACACACACACACAGAAAGAAAGAGCAGGTGCTGGACCATGAGGAGAGTGTAAAAGAGAGTCAGGTTTAATTTAGATGAGGGAGTCCCACTAGACCCGCGAAACCTGGGAACGGGGAGAAGCCAGCAGATGTGCACCGGGAATGTCCAATATTACGAAGGTTGTGCACGATGCACGTCTAATACATTTATATTTACGTTTTAAATCCCTGTCTTACTGGCATTGGGTTCTTGCTCGGAGATACGAAAGGGAACCAGCTTAATTTTCTTCTTGGGAGACAGTACTCTTAAAGCTATTGATTAAATACTTAGCTTCCCCTCGCCATGCTGAAGTCATGTAATAAAAATGTATATTTAAATAAGCTTCACGATCCTCTCTTGCCTCTCATTCTTCTCCCTGCTTATTTGTCAACCAAAATCTTATTATTTGATCTTGTCAGCTTAATTTATTTGTGTTAAATAGCAAGTACATGTGCAGTGCTCCTGGCATTGCTTGGGTTCTGGGAAACGAGACAGAGAAAACGCTTTCCTTTGGAACTGTAGGTCCCGAGGAGCTTTAGTGTGTGGTATGGAAAGGCTCTTTCCATATTCTTAATTATTGCTATTCGTCACTATTCTTATTTATTATTATTAATCTTAAATTATTTTTTTATCTCATTATTATTAAGTATAATACATTTCTTGGCAGTTGCAATGTACTTGTTTTCCAGTTGAACTTCTAAATCATTATATCTACTTCTAAATAAAAATATTCTCATTTAACATTTGATTAGAATTCATTGAATCCTATATTCATGTTAATATTCTATAGCGATATAAAGTATGTTTCAGAACCTGGAATTTGGGATGTTTTGCAATAAAATATATTTATACTTCAGCCAATGACATTTTCAAATCTCTTAGTAATGTTACCAGCATTTTTCAGCCTGGGGTCATGAGATACACAATCCCACCACAGGCATCTGATATCCGTTTTTCTGTTAGTCACACAACAAATTTTTCTTGATTATTTTATTGCCTAAGGCAACTCCTAAAACATTATTTGAATTTTTGCTATTTCTTATCTTCTTCTTTTTAATGTTAATAATTTTAGTATTTATTTATTTATTGTACCTTTTATATATATATATATATTTTTAGTACAGGGACTATAAGGTCTCACTGCACAGGTTGGGCTCATAGTGATCCTTCTGTTTTCAGCCTCCCAAGAGCTGGGATCACAGGTGTGCGCCACCATGCCTGTCTCAGTCACCCTCTCAGCCCATCCTGGCAGTGGTGCCGGCCTGGAAGGTCAGGGATCAAACCCCGTCCCTGCACTTGTCTAAGCAGGCACTTTTAGTCTTTATTTTTAATATATTTGTGATTAGTGTTAAACAGTCTTTGAAATTCCTTTACATCTTTTTAACCTGGATTTTTTATTTCAAACTTAGAACTGGCAGCTGTAATTTAGGAGCTAGGTCTTAGCATTAAGTAATTATTTATGTTATTCTTTAAATGTACAGTTTAATGAGTGCTTTTCTAATCTTTTTCTAATGTTGAGCTATCCCTGCATTCCTGTCATGTGCACTGCTTGGTCAGGTTACCTTGGTTTAATTTGCTGATTTTTACATAGAATTTAGTTTCTTACAGGATCTGTACTCATTAGTGACATATTTATTTTTCTTTATATCTCATCTCCACAAGGCCTAGGAAGTAAGGTTATTCTAGCTTTTTAAACCAAATTGGGAAGCTTTCCATCTTTTGCTATGGTCAGAAATTTTTTGAATAACATAAGGATTATCTGTTCACTGCAAGTTAGATAGAATTCAGCTGTAAAACCATCTGGGCCTGGCACATACTTTAGTGAATAGATAATTTCTGAGCCATGTTTGTGGTACAGTGTGAAGAAGACTGTCTTTGTTGTGAAAGAATTGCAGCTGAATTCCTTCCTGGCCCTGCTGCTCACTGTGTGACTCAGGTGAGAGGTTGATTTTTCACTTCTGTGATACAGTGGTTTACTGCCTACCTATTCTAGAGGGAAGACTACTTCCTAGGGACTTTTATGAATTGAGAAAGAGTAAGTCAGTGTCTGGGCAGGACCTGATACAAAGCAGATGTTCAATAAATAGCGATTTCTCTTTCCCGTCAGTCATCTTCATCTCAATCCTTCCTTTTGGGGCGTGCGCATTCTCACAGTTCATAAAAGCAACACATACATTGATCTCAGGCTATCTGAACTAAGTTTTCTCAGTTCTCTGAAGAGTTCCTGGGCACTTGGACCTGTCCTACAGCTGAATGTGACAGGTTATGGGGCGGACTGATGCACAGGTGTTCCTTTCACAATGATACTGCTTTTAATTTCGGTCAAAATTCAGAAAACTTTGTACACTTACTTGACGAGGCAGTTTCTGGTTTCCAAGCTCTGAATTCAATGTACATTGCCTTACATGGGTGTCCCAAGAATCTTTGTAAAGCAAAACATGGCCTGGGATTTTCGCTGTGAAGAGTAGTTCATGGGACAGATACCCCTTTGAGCTAAATGCATTCGCAATTAAAAAGTTTTCATTCGGTGCTTTGGTCATTTAGTTCATGAGCTGATGGCTACTCCATTTACTTATAACTAATATTCAATTCTGAGATATTTCATTAACACAGGTTACTTTTATTCTAATGCAAAGTATTATTTAAAAAAAAGCTTGGGTTGTTTCAGGAGCAGTTTCTCAGTGACGTAAAAGGGAACAACAAACTCACTATCTTTAAAGTTTCTATAGGGAAAAAAAAACTATCCAGACTGTGTTTACAAGAGGCTAAAATAACTCTTAAACAATTAAAAAAAAATTTAAAAGCCTTTACATACAACAGATCATACCAGGGTAGATTGTATATCTACAATATATGCACTGAATTTTTTCTAGAGGATATTTGAGAAATCATTACATTGATCAAAAAGATCTTTGGATTCTGGGACATATGTGATTGAAAATATTTAGATTTTATACAGTTCTGCCAGAATTGTGTCATAAATTTTAAAAAGTTAATTTCTCTGATTTAATATATTATGTTATATGGGAGTATTGACCTTCACTTCTCTCCCACTGAAGTGTTTATTATTTATTTGGATTTTGGAATCCAAGGTTTGACCCTTGTTGTACATTTGTTTGACCTCTCTTATTTACTCCTATGGGAATTAAGTCTGTCTGAGACCCATTTGTCCTCCATCTAGCACTAATGCTCCAAAGAAAATTTACTATGACTCTGATCCAGAAAACATTTCTGGAATTTAAGCTTTGTTTGGGGTGTTTTTGAGAAGGAAATTTGCCATCATCATAGAGCTTCTTGGGCCCACACAGAGTGTGTGGCATGGGTCCAATATTTCCTTTCTGGTTCCTTTGAGATTTGTTTGTTACGTTGAAAATTATAATTTCCATAAAATAGCATAAGACTTTTGTGCCTCACAGCACAATAGAATAGCTGAGCAAAGAGATTTAGCTTAATTTTGAAGGTTGGCTTTGCCACATGTATTAGCAATAAAAAAGCAAGAACACAGAACAAAATAACTGACAAAAGCAGCACATGGTACAGGAAACTCAGCTTTTATTTCTTATGCAACCTGTAGGGTCCACACAATGTTGCTGGATTTTGCTGGGCTGACTCAGACCTGTTCAGATGCTTGTGTGCAGAGTTAAGTTTGAAAACATCATCCTGGAGGGGGAGATTAAGAACAAGTTATAAAGCGTGGCACTGTTGACAGCCAGAGCAATTTGTCCTTCAGTTCAGCACAGCGGACTTTGCTACTGGGCCTGGCTTTGAGTCTCAGGGCCCTTTCTGGTCTTACTGCTTGAATATCTGTGTTGTCAGGGCTGTTCACCTTTGTCCTGTGGGCCCAACTCCTAGGGATGTGACTAGTACCAGCCCTTGCCAGGGAATTGATGAATGCTGTTCCTGAGCCAGAGCATTCATGGCTGCAGCAAGAGCACCCAGAGTTCTCTCATCCTGCCAAGTGATCAGCCCCACCGGGGAAGGCTGCTATGTCTGTCATGATCTCTAGGGGATACGCACTCCTTCTTACCCATAAGAAGCATGTAGCATGTTTTTAAATGCTGCGATTGGATCTGATACTGTTATTTTTAGACTATCCCTATGTCACAGCACATTTTAGACTATCCTTGTATATGAGCTA
The DNA here is from genome assembly GCA_004027165.1 of Ctenomys sociabilis. Classification (NCBI taxonomy): domain Eukaryota; kingdom Metazoa; phylum Chordata; class Mammalia; order Rodentia; family Ctenomyidae; genus Ctenomys; species Ctenomys sociabilis. Next base: position 87,801 of record PVKA01003374.1, read on the forward strand.
ATGTGTGTTTGTTATATGTGCCAGCTCTACTTCCTTAGAACGTTATAATTTCCCTGGTACTTTTATTGCTCTCAAAAGTACTCCTTTGTCTTTTTTCTATGCCCTTGTTTGAAATGAAAAGTTGTTGCCCCTACGGGTATCCCCTTCCTTTGTTGTTATCTTATGTTTTCTGCTTTAAGACATTTTCCACAATGAAATAGACAGACAAGGTTTCGGAGGTATCCGGACTGTGGTCTGTTAGGTTCAAATCCTTCTCTAGGCATAAACTTGTGCACCTGCCTGTGACTTCTCACCGTGCGCCCCCTAGTTACCCTTCCACTGTCTTTCATTACAGAAAGCTGCAACCTGACACACCCCACGCCTTTCAGGCTCCCTAAACTTCACTTTCCACTGTCTGCAGGAATTCTCTCAATGGCTTCTGCCAACCGTGCTGCACCAGTCGGCCATTGAAGGCACCTTCCCAGGGACTGAAAGAATTGTCAGTTATAGGAGTCATATTTCGTGCACCGGAGTTTCTTTAGGAATGCAAGGCCTAATGGAGCAACTGTCTGTGTGGTTTCTTTGAGCCCTTGACTGGGATGGCAACAAGAACATTTAATATCGTGCATGCCTTCTAACATCAGTGTTCAGATGAGTAAAGCCACACAGGAGGAACTTAATAAATACTTGCTGAATAACCCCTTCAACTAAATACATTTTGTGGGTTAATGTCATGCTGCTTAATCAACAAAGTCCAAACACTCCTGAGTGCTTTCCTAGTTCAGGATAATGGTAAGGAGGGCTTCAGGGCCCTTCCATCCTAGGATCATACAACCAAATATTCAATTATTGCAGCTCTGAGTGAATAGGTTAATTTCTCATAAAAGGACAGACTTTCCGTTTGTTTCATTCACCCTGTCAGATGGGATCGTCCCCTGTGGTATCTTAAGGATATTTCAAAACCACAGGTATGTGTGTAGTTTTGAATGGCTAAACACACAAAGCCACATGTAGTTTTAAAAAAAAAAAAAACATTACTATTTGCTTTTCTATTGTTCAAAGTTGGAACTATTCACATATTTACCCTGGGGACTGTCCTGCATGACACAGGCATGTACACGAGCACTCTTCCTTGTCTCCTGGGCTGTCATCCTTTCTTGGGCTCAAACACAGTTTTTTGTTCACACAGCAAAGGGCTCGCACTGTCTGAATACACAAAATGTTTGCTTTCGCCAGAATTTATGTATACATATGCACCTTGGTCTGATTACCTTGTGCTCTTAGATCTGCGGGTCACCTCTCTGGGCTTCTCCAACACTTGGTTGAAGTAATGATTTGAAAAGTAAACTTCCATCTCTATAACAGTTGGTGCCCAAGACTGGTAGGCCAGTGGATCCATCTGAGTAATAGAATTTTAAGTGATTTATAAACTCCTCTTCTAATTTGCTTTATTTGCTTCTAGCCACCCTGGCAACAAATTTGTAATGAAATCCCATCCTCTTGACCCTCTGGAGAGAGCTGGAAATATGCAGCGAGAAAAACCAGATCCAATTCCTGCTCTTGTCATCCTCACAGTGCTTCTCAAACTGGCAATAAGAACACATGCACTATACGATAGAGATGAATAATTAACTCACTTTGAAAGGTATTAAACATAGCACATCGAATTCCGCTGAGCTCTAACCTGGAAACTGTGTCTCCAGCACTAACTCGAGGGATCCTCTGTGTCATTCACAATGAAATTTAGCAATGCAAACTTTTTAAAAAACGAATTACATCCCCATCTGTAAAGCATAAGTACTACATGTTGGCCCCGCGGGCCACACCAGCTCGCAGCTGTAGCCACACATCCTTGCAGGAATTGCCACTAATGAGAACGTCCTGTTCTCTAGGTTTTAGGTGACTGCAGGAGACCTGAGGGCATTCAGACTGAAGGGTGAGGTGCCTGGCTGGAGCCTGTGCCTGCCGGCTCTGGAGCTTATCTGCCTTCTGTTTGTTTTCTGTGCTCCTATTAGGTTGTTGTTAGTTACATTCTGATGTTTGTGGTTCGGGGAAATCTGTATCTTTGTTATTTATGTTATCAATAACGTGACCTGGGCCTTCCTCAGCAATGTTCCAACTGTTCCTAGGTCCTCAATCACTAATTATGCAGATGAACAGATTGTGGAAACTCTTTCCTTATGGCTGCATTCTGGAGGAGTTGTTTTTATTAAATTGCCGATGTCTTGAATTATAATTAGGTATTGGCCCATATTATTGGCCTTTCTCCTCACTCTGTCTTTCTTTCCCTCCTCAGTGTTTTCTTGCCCTCTTTAAATTCTTTCCTTTTCCCCTTACTATAGGCTGCAAACTTTATTAAGAGAGAAAGAGAAGCCTCGAGTCATTAGCGTCAGAAGCGAGCTTGCCTAATCGCAGATGACAGGGCAGCGTGCTCCATATCAGGAGGTTCTGTTTTGTGCAAAAAGTCATTAGGATATGGAGCAGCCTGCCAGACAAAGCAGTAGAAGCTGGAGAGCTTAACAAGTTCAAGGGCAAGGAAGGGACTTACTTACAGCCTTGCCACACAGCCTGGCCCAGTACAGTAAAGGAGATTCACCAGAAGGCAGAGAAACTATAGGAAGGGCAATGGCGACCACGGGGACTTTGAGATCACTGCAGTTAGCCAAATCCTTACTTGGTTCCTCTACATGCTCCTTGTGAGTTACACCCACCTTGTTATTTTGAATCTTATTAGGCTTTCAAGGCAAGCTCAACACCCTGAGGAAGGTGGATTGCTCCCAGGAGCAACCTGCCTTAAGGGACCTTGAGGGCATGGAGGATGCAAGCTCATTATGAAATTGTTTTTAAAATACATAAACATACATCCATACAGGCTGAGTGATGGACTGTGTGCCATTGTGGGTGAATAAGTGCAAAGATTGTAGTGGAGCAGAAAAAGGTGTGAAGACCTGATACAAAAACAAAGACCAAAATCAGTACAACACAAAATTTTCTCCTCTCCTCCCTCCCTCCCTCCCTCTCCCTCTCTCTTTTGGTGACTCCAAAAGAAATACATGATTTCACTTTCATCATTCTAATCTTGTTTAGAGACATCAAAAATGGGTGTCACATTATAATCAAAGGTAGATAAACACCAGAGCACCTCAAAGTTGTGGGGAAGAAAGATCTATTGGGATGGAAATGTGTAGTTTTTTCTACTGTATCCCTGAACATGTACATGTGGAAGGGGAGGAAATCTGGATAACTTAGCGTAAGCATTAATATCAATTTGCCAGCACCCGGAAGATAACTGAGTGGTAAGGAGCAGTCATTATAAAATTTTCTGGAAAGTCACATGTGCTAACCAAGCCTGTCTCCTTTGTACTGCTAGAAGAAATAAAACGAGATGGGTTTTGATATATCTACATGGAAATAAAACTTCTGATACTATTAGCATGTGCACATAGGGTTCAATCCAAGTCTGTAAGAGATTAAGCCTCTGGAAAAATAATAGGAATGGAAATTGCTTTTACACACAGGTAATTGATGCCTCATATTCTTTTTAAATTATACTATCATAAAACATTGGAACAAAAGGGAACCTGAGATTTTTGCTTCCAACTTACTCACTTAAATGAGCAGTAAAACTAAACACTTTCTAGAGAAAGACAATGTATCTTTAAATTCTTCCTGAAAATAAAGCTCACTCGATCCTTATTGAGGTATTGCAGTTAATCCTACCTTCAGTATAGTAACACCTAATATGGGATGTTCTATGACAGTACCAAGAAGAGAAATGCTCCTGTGTTTACTTGTTTTTCTCTTTAACTGCAGAGTACTTTGGAATTGATGTAAAAATCTTGATGAAAGGAAAGTTGTTATATATGTTTTAGTTATTTTTTCCTCTATTACTAATGGTTTACAACAGTATGGAAAATTTTCATAAGCAATGAACTAAAATCAATGCACTGAAAAACTATACACACATGCATCCACTTATTTTAAACTAAAATTGTGCCTTTATTCAGATTTCTTATTTATTGACTTATTATTTTTACCTGACGTTCTTTAGCTGAGCCAGGGCCTCTACCAGAGTACCGTATCACATTGAGGACTTCTGTGTTCTTGGAACGGCTTGGTCTTCCCTTAGACATTTCCCATGTTCTCTTCGTGCTTGAGGTTCTTGAGTTGACAGTTTTGAGGGGCGCCTGTTAGCCATTCTGCAGAGCATCTTTCCCCCGCAAAGTGCCTGGTACTCCTGTGGCTCCAACTGGGTTATGGCCTGGGGAGGAATGGTGTGAGGGTCGAGGTGGCCCTGATGACCTCGCGCACAGGCAGGCCTCCCTCCAAGTCAGTCATCCCAGCGGGTGCTGTGCCTGCTCACCCCGGCGCAGAGCAGCGCTAGTCCGGCTTCTTCGCTACCCAATGCTCTCCTCTTCTCACACTGTGCCACTTGGCAAGAAATATTTAATTTTCATACTTGTGCTGTCTGCTGAGGCCAGCACTGCAGAGAAACACGTAAGCGAAGCCTGGGCTCACCGAGTATGAAGTCGTCTCCGCCTTCTTTATAGAGTGAGGGCAAACAGAATGGGATAGAATTGTGTTTTGTCAGATAGTTCCTCTAGCAAAAGTCTTATTTCTCCTTTTTGTCACCTTCATGCTCTGAGATGGCCTGCTTAGTTCTTGAAAAAAAATTAATTTGAATATTATTTCTAGTTAGACTTTTTTACACATAGTTTTGAAATTCAGCAACTGCATTAGGTGCTGGAACAACAACAACAACAAAAGAAGTATTTAAATTCAATTCACTAAATTAATTTATGTTAATATTATGTCCTAAGTACAGGTGTGAACACTTCCTCTGTCTTTCCTGGGGCATTTCCCGGGTGTCTGATCGTATCTCTCCCAGTGTGTGCTTAGCTGCTGTTCAGGATGCAGAGGCAGCAATCATTTGCATGCTACCCGCCATGTCCCTTGTTTCTTGCAGTTCCAATCTTCTACCTCTTTTTTATCTTCCATTCACAAGTAGATTTAAAAACATCAACTACAGAGAACATACATATTAATTTAGAGTACACTTTTAGAATGCCAGGATTTAGATTTTCTAGATTAAGACTGGAGACCAGGTTTTACTTTATATATCTACTTATAGTCATTATTAGGAACTACCTAGGAGGCTGGGTTGAGAAGGATTTCAAGGACATGTTCAGGCTTATAGTGGGAAAACAATATGGCCATTCAGATATGGGCATGGGAGAGAGAAAACTTGAAAGGCTACCTCCAGAGAAGAGGATCAGACTCTTGCGCTACCAGAGATTTTGACCTTATCAAATAAATCGTAAACTAATTCTAGATTTTTAAAGACTTATTATTGTCTGACTTGATTATTTTTACTCTATCAGTTTATCAAGATTATGGAAAATAAAATCTACTAATCACCATCTGATGTATAATCAAGCAATGTATTTAATAACTTGGGGAGAGAGTAATTGAGGAAGACCACAAGATTTCATTTCTGAGAAGGAAGTCCTAAGTTTCCACAAGAGTTTTCCACTCGGGGCAGCTTGAGAATGAGTATGTGGTAGTGAAGGGCCTAGACTCAGAGGAGGGATTCACCTTCAGAGTATAGAAAGCGCAGAGCACAGGGATCACTTCACTCCCCAAGTCTCCCTTCCTTCTTTGTGCCCTGGCCCTTGATCTCATCCAGTCTGAGCTAAAAGTATTAAAGGGTACCCTCCACATTTTAAAATAATTTATCACAATGAAGCAATTATTCTCCAAAGTATTGACTTGTATTAAAGCCAGCGTTCAATTCCAGTGTGTGTGTAGACCCAACACACATGCCAGCATCACAAATCTGATGTAGATGAGAAGTTTCCACTGTACTGCATGATTTACCTGAATGAGACAATAATGCCTGAAATCTTTACCAATGCTGAGTTCTTCCTTGGAGAGTTCTTTACCCAGCAGGTTTTTTAAAAATTAAATTTGTCCAGGAGGGATTTTTATAAAATACATTCACTCAGGCTGGTCAAATAGCTCAGTGGATTAAAGTGCCTGCAAGCAGGCACAGGGGCTGGGAGTTTGATCCCCAGGCCTGTTATGCTGGCCTGCCCCCAGGGCACGATGAGATGGTAACTAACTGTGCATTGTAGCATATACCTGTAATCCCAGCTCTTGGGAGGCTGTAAGCAGGCAGATCAGTATGAGTCCAATCTAGTAGTGGGACCCTGAACACCCTGTAGACCCTTCCTTAGAATACAATAAAATAAATTCACTGTAATATGTTATAACTACTTTTATCAAAAGGATCTGAATTTGTTGAATATCACAGAGATTAGGTGGAAACTAAGTGTGTTTTAGCCTGTTAACAATATTATCAAATTTTAGTACTTATCAAATTTTTTAGGACAGAAGGAAGTAAACATATTAATAATACAATGCAAGTCTAGTGCAGTATTTCATATTCAACTTAAAAATACTTAATGTTGTAAAATGATGTGATAGAAGAATGGAGAAATGCACTTAAAATTTTGCAGATAAGGAAAAGTGTTTCTAGCACCATTGAGTTCAAAATTCATATGCAAAGCAAAGTCCTCTTATCACATTGGATGCATAATCCAAGCCAAATGGGAAGAATTTGAAAATTACTAATGAGAGCACATTTTACTAGGGGATAACAGAACAATGTGGTACATATGTTCACCAAAAGTCAGGGCTATTAACTAGCCATTTGGTACACCCCTAAAAGTGATAAATCTACTCAGGCTACTGTCGACAACAGAATGCATCAATAAACCATGATGTATTCCTATGGAATGTTATACAGAAAATCTCAAATATAACCACAGTAATCTGTAACAACATAGAAAAGTCTCAAAAATGAGATATTGAATGAAAAGATGTGACTCACAAAATCATACCTACTGGATGATTCTGTATGCAAATTCCAAGAAAGGAAAATCAGAGCCATCATGGAATCAAGTGACAGTTACATTTCATCAGGGCTTGAGGTGGCAATTCCCTGAAAGATGTGCATGCTCCAGTGGGGCTAAAATCCCTTCTCCTTTTTCATCTGCAAGGCATTAACACAGGACTGTTGGCTTTGTAAGAAGTCATGGTGGAGTAATTTATGACTTGTCGACTTACTTGAATGCAGGATTGATGAAAGGGTTTTGAGCAATATGTGATAAATCCATTTTAACACACAGATATATAGACATCAGACTCAACATCACGGTTTATGCGGACATAATCAAAAGGTTAGAGGAATTTGACTGCCTTTATAATTGAGATTTCTTAGGATCCTTTTGTCCATTAAGCCTATACCCTTCAATGAAAGTTGAATGACCTGTTTTAGCTTTAGATTTTCTGAAGTGAAAGTCAATCTATTTCTGTATCTGGAAAATTAATGAACAGAAGGACTTGAAAACTTAAGGATTTTCCTCTAGGAAAAAAAGATCACTCATGTAGCTGAGTGTTTCCTTATACTGATTTTGTGTGTGTGTGTGTGTGTGTGTGTGTGTGTGTGTGTATGTGTGTGGTGTTGAGATACAAAGACTTAAGTACTACTTTGCCATGTGAGCTGTCATATGAACAATGTGTCTATGCATGTCACAAAATTTATGCTGTCAAACCCACTGTGTGCACTAGGGAACAGGAACTAATTGCTAAGAAGTGATAAAGACTTGTAGGAGGTAGAAAAAGTACTCTCACATGATTGAGTTTAGTGAAAAATGAAAAAAAAAAAAACACATAAATTATGATCCAGGTATGGAGAGGCACACCTGTAATTCTAAGAGTTGGAGGCTGAGGCAGAACAGTCATGAGCTTGAGGCTTGCCTGGACCACATAGCAAGACTCTGTCTCAACACTCACCCAAATTAAAAAAAAAAAAAACATTATAGTGCCAAGGGGTTGTAGAGAAGTCAGGGATGATTGTGTTGGTGCTGCAACTAATGGGACCAGTCACATGCTCAAGTAGGCTATGTGTAATTACATTATGGGAACATGGTTTTGGCTGATATTTTAAAATCTTGTTTAGTCTTAAGAGATATAATTTAAAGATCCTATTGGAAAGAGACCTAGATTAATATTAAATTTTAAATCCCTTGCCCCTAGGTATGGTGGTTCACAGCTATAATGCCAGTACTTGGGAAGGTAAGGCAGGAAGATCACTAAGAGTTTGAGGCCTCCCCATCACAAGAAGACAAAAAATTAAACCCTTTGAAAATGGGTAGAGTTTATGACTATGAAAATCTGAATGGGTATTGCATGGGGGTGGCAAGTGAAATAATATGTCAGTCCTAAGTAATGAAGATTTGCATATATTTTTGTTCCCCAATGCTGTTTATTAATATCTGGATGTCTTGGAACAATTAATCTAACCTTCTGGAACATTCTTTTACTCATATATATGAGCGATAATGATATTTATCTTAGAGGAATACTGTGGTGTTTAAGCAAGGTGATGCTTGCAGAATACTTGGCAAAATAGCTGATGAAAATGTGTTCAACACAACGTAGCCATTTTTTATTAGGCTGTCATATGTCATATGATATACTGCAGGCATGTGATATACTGATTTTAGGGCAGCAAGAAAATTTCAGATTACACTGATGAGAGCCAAAGGGGTCTTTGAAGTAATATGCAGATTTGGTTTGAATTGGATCAGGAAAGACTGAGTTTAATGACTATTTTTAGCATCTCTTTCTGGAAGGTCAAAGGGATGCGGCTTCCTTAGCTAGTCTTTCACTGTTTCTTAAATATTTGTTGATATGTGTATATTAAGCTTTCCTAACAATTTATTCATTTTTGAATTTTGGCTGATGTTAGAATTTTTCCTAATATTTATATAATTCAGTTATATAAAACTACTTTTAGAATCTTAAGGAGGGTCTGGGGAGATGGCTCAGTGGAATAAGTGCTTTCCTGGGAAGTGCATGGGCCTGAGTTCAAACCCTGGTTCCGTGAAAAAAAAAAAAAAACTACTTATTGGAGATGTTCTATTTCTTTCTACATCAACCCATAAAAGATGCATTCTAAATTGTATGACTTACTTTTTTTTTTGGTATCTTTAGGGAAGTGTCTATAGGGTGTTCAAGGTCTCACTACTAGATCAGACTCATAGTGATCTGCCTGTTTACAGCTTCCCAAGAGCTGGGATTACAGGTGCGTGCCACCATGCCCAGTCTCAATTGCTGTCTCAGCGTGCCCCAGGGATGAGGCCGGCTTCAGGTCCAGAGATGGAAACCCCTGCCCATGAGCCTGTTTGCAGGCACTTTAATCCGCTGAGCTATTTGGTCTGTATGACTTACTTTCTTCCCTGGACAACTTCAGTAGCATTTGCTATTTCTAAATGGAGCCTTATCTTCAACAAATTCATTCACTTTATAGAACTAACATTTATGTACTCTGAACTTCAACCCCATTTCTGTACCCTGTGAATTCTCATCCTCATGTTTATTTGGAAATTAACATTTTCCCAGTGCTCTAGTCAACAACTGAGGTATTGTAAATTTGTGACTGGGTCTCCCTCCATGGGTTCACATGATCATCTGCAAGACCCACGGAATCATTTTTGTTTCACTGTGGGAGCCCCATAGAGCAATTTTCCTAGTGTAATTCTCTGCCCCTGTGCTTCCTGTCTTGGAAAGAGTAGGTAACTTTGCCCGTGGCAGTTGTCTAAAAGTCTAATGATCTCTGCTTTTAGGGTGTTTTTGATCTGAACAGCAGTCCCTGGCTCAGAGTCAGTGATTCAAATTCACAAGAAAGCAGAGTCTTGTAGGAGGTTCTTTGGATTCCATTTCCATGTGGGCTCAGGAATTTATGTTTCTTGGCATAGAAAGGGAAAATAATGTGATTCATTATTTCCCTAAAGATGAAGCCATTGTTGAGAACTTTGGGAAGGGCCAACTTGCCTTCTGCTGTATATGAGGGACGTTTACCCCCCAAGGTTATTTACAAGGAATTATAGAATCCAATCTTTGGAATCTTCCCCCAGTAAATCATCACTCATTTATTTGCATGATATTCTGCATACATTTGTATAATGAACTAGGTTATTTCTACAAAATCATCCAAAATTCCTAACTTCAGGGAGGTAAAACAATTAATGAGGCAATTGTGTTCAATTTACTGTCTGAGCCAAAGAAAAGCATGGCACAAGCTTCCAATAGACAGCTAGTTATCCTGGGTTCCTTCTTCTGTAGGCACCTCATATAAGCGTGGATGAAAGTCCTTAAAGTGAACAGTAATTGTGTCTTTTTTGTTGTTTATTTATACTATTTATGCATCAACTCTACCTTTCCCAGCTCTTAATTGCATTCACTTCTAATAGTTGTCTCCATAACAAAGAAATTCATATCTGAGCTTTATGATTTCTTAGATATGTGACATTGGCAAATAGTTTCAATTCATAAGCCTCAGTATCTGAAATACTTCTTGTTCAAATCCTTCTGAAAATAAAAGTATCACCTAATTTCATAGAACCTAGGAATTTCAAAGAGAACAAAATAATCACTTATGTTGCCAATTCCCATTTTTCTACTTAAGAGACATAAAAGCAAAGAGTGCCCTATGACAGCAGAAGAAATTATTGTGGTTCAGATCTAAAATGTGTCCCCTAAGTTTCATGTATTTTGGAAGGAAACTGGACCATCGAAGTAGCACGGTTGGCTCAGAGATGTTATGTGCTGATAGGAGGGAGGGCCTGGTTGTAGGAGGCAGGTCTCTCTGGGGCGGTGTTATCAGGAAAGGGGTATCTCCCTCCGCAGCTCCTCCCTTTGCTCTGCTACCTGGATGCCATGTGTGTGTTCCTCAGATATGCACCTCTGCCATCCGTCTTGTGTCTCAGAGCCAATTAACCACGGACTGAGACTATAAGACGTAATGTACTTCTCCTCTTCTATGTTATTGGTGTCAGGTATGTTGTCTTGATTGCAAGTAAATGGCTAAGACAGATTTTCTACTGAGTGGGGATCTTCTATGACTATACCTGGCCATAGGCTACAAAAGCATTTAAAAGTGGTTCATGAGAAGAGTTTGGAAAGGTTTGCAAGTGCTAAAAATGCTGTGAACTGAGCTTGATGGGAGATTCAGTTAGAGGTCAAAAGTAAAAAAAAAAAAAAAAAAAAAAAAAAAAAAAAAAAAAAAAAAAAAAAAAAAAAAAAAAAAAAAAAAAAAAAAAAAAAAAAAAAAGCTTAAAGAAAAGAGACAGTAAAAGCCAGGCTCCAAAGATTTTATTTGGGAACAAGGACTCCATTGGCAAAGGGACTAGGTGCCATTGTGTCAAGATGTAGCAGAAAGTTTCTTTAAACATATGTCCTGAGGCTTTAAAGGAAACAGCAATTCAGTGGTGGAGGAAATTCCAAAGCAAGCCAATATTCAGGCTGTGACAGGGGTATTATGGGTGCGTTTAGCTAGATATACAGTAAAAATCTGGAGCCTATCAGGAGATTAGAGTCAAATGATGTTTGAAGTCTGCTGTTTCTACTTTCTAAGAAAGTATCAGCAAAGTTGAAAGTATGGAAGGCATAACTACTACAATGATGAGCATTAAAAAGAAGACAAATACTTTGTATCAGGACAATAGTAAAGATATTGGAAGGCATTTTGGGTCAGTAACACCCTACCCATTGGCATATTCAAGGGTGCAAAACTCTAAAACTTTCATTTGAAAAGAGGACCCTAGAGTGTGTCATTCATTCCAGTACACAGAGGGAAATGCTTCCCTAAGTTCAGCCATCCAGGCAGTCTGAGGGCTCTGCAGCCTGATCCAAGGGGGCTTTTCTATTGATCAATGTGCCAAAGAAAAGTAGCAGACCTTGGCCTCACCCACGTGGTGTTGATTTTACAGGAGTATAGAGTGCATGATTTTGTGGGGTTAAGAACCTTCCAGTCAGAGTTAAGAAGAAATCACCAGAAAGGGCAATTTTTGAGGCTGGAAGGGTGAAGTTGAAAGTTCAGTGGAGATGCTGCAAAGCTGAAGATGCCAAGAATGTGAAATGTCTGTGAGGAAGCTCTAGGCAGGGAGCCAAGCCACCCGGAGAGAGAGAGGGGGTATGTGGGATGAAACCAGCAAAGCCATAGGAGCAGGGCTATCCAAGGCTTCAAGTTATACATTCCACCACAGCTTACCCAGAGTACTAGAGCTACAGGATCTCCTGTTTGCTGTGCTGGTTTTCAGTCTTACTTTGGCACTGTGAGTTTCTGTATTTCATTTGAAATGAGTGTTTATTTTGTGTTGTTACATGTTGTAAGTGCAACTTTTACTTTATTTAATAAAGGCTAACAGCTAAGAGTTTGCCTTTTGTCTCAGAGGAGACTTGGAACTTAGACTTTTCAGCAATGTTTGAGCTGTTAAATCTGGCAATTTTTAGAGATACATGAAATGCATTTTGTATAACAAGATAGAAAAAATATTTTAGGGACTAGGGTAGAACTCGATGATTTAAACCTAGGCTTTCTCCCACAACTGCCAAGTGTTTTGGAAGCTGGTAGGATAATGGGAGCACTCTACACACCAATGGATTAATTCACTGATATGTTCAAAGGCAAATGTGTCAATCAGACCTGGGGCCTGATCAGAACAGACAGGTCCCTGGGGGCACGACCAGAACATGTTCATTCTCTTCGTTGGATCCTCTCTTTGCTCTGTACCTCCTCGATGCTAGATTTAACTGCCTTTTCTTCACATGATGCTCGTCTACCCTGTGTCTGCCTTGGATCCAGGTGATCTTGGCCTGAAACCATGACCCGAGATAAATCTCATTTTCTTTAAATTGTTTGTGTCAGGTATTTTGTGTCAGCAGTGGGAAGGGGATTAAGATAGACATAGAGTCAAATAGTAGCAGATATGTAAGCAAATTAAAGACCTTATGCCTTAAACTGTGGGCTATCCCTTGGCCCATTGCCTCTTCTTTACATCCAGCTCACATGTTTTTCCTGTTTACCCTTAGAAGTTCATGCATTTAACTTGTATACACATGTACACACACAATGAGGCTGCTGTTTCCTCTGGTAAACATAGTGCTCTTCCAGGATCTGTTCCCAAATCCTTTTTCAAACTTATTGAGAAGTGAGAGTAGAAACTGGGCTTCAGGAAAGCCTACCACATGAGCTTTTAGTACCATGCTCTAACATATGCCATCCAGGGTGTTGCTTGGAGTGATTTGTCTTAGGATCTTGTGTCTGCGAGCAGCTGATGCAATTTTCCTCAGCCATAGGAATGAAGTTTGGCTCTGATAAATTCCCAAGTCACAAAGAAATGATTCCATTGACCTAGCAGCTTTGCACTCTCAATACAACATGTTCTTGAGCAACTTCCCAAGGGGGAAAATAATGTGAGAGTTTCTAACAGTGCCGAAAGCTTCTCCTCTAATCATTTCTGTGGACTTTGCTAGCATTCCAAGGCATCCTAGACAATTCCAAGAAAGCCATGGGGACTCAGTAAGGTTTTCAAAACATTTTTTTCTGACTGAAAACACTAAAGATAAGCAGCTTCACATAGTAACATGTTATTTGAACCTGAAACAACTTATCTACTGCCATTTGGTCACAAAACAACTGTGTAACTCAAAGAACTCATTCTTAATAATTTCCCAATAGGGAATTTCCCCCCATACTTATTTTTAAAAGTAGAAAGTTGGAAGACTGTCATATTTTGAGCCTGTTACTTTAATATTTTCTATTCTGCTCAATTCATGTCTGAAAAGCAGAAGTGGATTGCTGATGTTACGAAAAGAAAGAACATTCCTGATAAGTGGATTTGTCAGTAATATTACCAGCTGTAAAATAGTCTGGAATACAAAGATTGCCAAAAGCGTAAGGCTGCAGGGGATAATTGTGCTCCAGCTGTTTTTTCAGAGCCTCAGCCACTAAGAAACCTGCCTCCTTGGTTTAGCTGAAAACTCCTTAAATGTGTAGCCAAATAAATGGTACTCTGAAGACTATTTGTAATAGCTTTTGAAGTCTAATGGCTACATTTTCAGAGATGTAGCAAACTTAATCTCTCAGTCACTTCTCCCGTGGTTTAGATACAGTGTCCATCATTCACAGCTCAATGGAGGAAAGACTTCAGCTCACAGCTTCAGTACACGGTTGTCAGGTTCCAAAGCAAAGCCCTTGCAGCAGAAGGGCATGCAGGACCAACGCTACTGAGCTCATGGTGGCCAGGAAACAGAGCAGAGGACGGGCGCAGACGAGGAGAGGCAGGAGGCCATGCAGTGTTCTCAAAGCTGTGCCTCCACGTCCCCCAGGCATACCCAGAAACGTGCTTCTCTAAATTTTCTAGGCATTTTGTCATTTAATGCAGTTGGTGTGGCAGCAGTAATGGTCTCACTCATGGATTCTACTTTGGTATCTTGAATTGGGCCATGTAGGAGGATTTATACCATCGATATTGGCACATGTGTAAGTCAGGGCGTTTATTTCCCAGAAAGCTGATGAACATTTACTAGAGCATCACTAATGGTGATAATGTCCACGGCAGGCTCTTTAATACAAAGCATTACCTAAGTGACAGATAATATGAATGAATTCTTTTGTGTGTGACATCTGGTACAATCTTACAGTTACAGAGTATTTTAAAAGTAGTTTTCAAATTTAGTTTCTATAATGTCATCATATTACAAGCTACTGTAAATCATTTACAAAATGAGAAGGTAACTTAAAATATAAGAAACAGGTGAAGATCCATTTATTTGTAAAGTATATATCAACTGAATTACCTGTGAAGCAATATCTATTTGAAAATGGGTGAGGATTACTTATAAATATTGCAAAGCCAAGTGAAAACATTATAAAAAGCTTAAGAAGAAATGTAATTGATATGCTATGAAAGAAGAGAAAATTCATGCAAGTGGAATGCTCAGAACTCCAACAGGTAGCAAAATATGGTAGAGACACAAATAGGAATTAATAACAGAACAACAATTAGGAAATAGCAAAAAATGGTAAATATTACTGCAACAATATTGATATCATTAAATGTCAGCTGCCTAAATACAACTATAAGACAAATATTTTCAGAACAAATTGCAAAACAAAACCCAAGTATTTATTGTCTATAGGAAACTTCCTTTATTAACCGCATAAATGATGGAAAGACACCTAGAAAGAAAAAGTGAAGAGTTAAAGATATACCATACTAACACCAACTTTTAAAAAGTGGATGTAAGCTATGGTACAGCAAGCTCCTGATGTACAAGTATTTGAGTTGTGAACTTTCACAGATACAAACAGACCTCACATTACGAACTTCCATAGATTCCCTCTGTCTCAACTACTTTTTGCTCATTGCTGGGACAGAACTAGGTGGAAGCCTTCTTAACCTCAGAACTTCTGTGCATGCCTAAGACCAATGCCACGTGTATGATGCCAATGTCTGCTGCCAGCTGGAGCAGTAGCCAGGGTTCTTCTCTCTTGGCTATTGGGGCACTGTGCTTGAGTTGCTGAGCACTCTGATCCTGATTTCCAGGAACAAATTCTCTGTGCTCCTGCCATTCTGGAACCTGATGTGGCTGCTGCCTCCATTCTGGAACATGAGGCCCTGCGGCTTTCTCCTTAAGGCAAAGGCCCTCATCCTTATGATTTTGAGGCTGTGAAGGGTGAGAACTTGCCACCCCTGCGATGCCCTCAGGCCATCTTTTCTATTTTCCTGTTCCTCCTGAGCAGTGGAGATCCTCTCAGCTCTATCTTTTCAGTCCACAGCCTTCCTGGTGGTTCCTATCTGGCCTAAATCACAACATTTTAAATCATTCTTCTGGGCTCTTTCCTGTTGACTCTCAACATAAATCTGACTAAAAGCCCCCCAAAATAGCCATTCCACTGCTTCAACATTTGATTGCTTTGAGATTTCTTTTGCAAGATTAATCAGTCCATCATTATTAGTCTCAGATAAAGTCTCTGGACAAGAGCAAAGTGCAGACAAACTTTCTGCCAAGCCATAACACAAATCATCTGGTGTCCAACAACCAATAGATTCCTTTTGCCCAGCAGAAACCTTCCCAGCCTGCTCTTTACAGGCAGGATTTCTATCAGCATTCTGTTCTTCTGAGCTCTGACCAGAATCTCCCATGCAGAACAGCCACAGCTCTTCTAACACCTCTCTTTCAGGTTATATCTCTGAACATTTCCAATTTCTTCCCATAAGCCATACCCCAAAGGCCTTTTAAAAAAATTATGTATTTGGCAGAAGGTCTCACTAATAAGCTTAAACTTGTAATAATCCTCCTGTTTTCAGCCTCCCCAGCACTAGGATTACAGCTGTGAGCCACCACACCAGGTCTCAGTGGCTGGCTCAATACATCCTGGGGCAGGACTGGTGAAGCATGTGGTGCTGGGGATTAAACGCAGGTCCCTGCATTTGCCTAAGCAGGCACTTATTCCTCTGAGCTATCTCACTGGTCCCCCAAAAGCTTTTGAACAACATGGTCAGGTAGTCACAGCACCAACTCCACTTCTCTGGTACCAAATTTTGTCTCAGATACTTTTTACGCACTGATAGGACAAAATCCATGACACCAAAAATTAAGGGAGCAAAGGTTTATTTAGCTCAGAGTTAGTGGAGGTTTCAGTCCATACTCAGCTGGATGCAAGGCAGAGTAGCACAAGGCAGAAGACAGCAGTTCATAGTGACTAAAAACAGCAAAGAGCAGAGGAGGGAGCAGTAGCTGCAGCACCTATGAAGCCTCTCTCCATGCCTGCTGGAGCTCCTCCAAGGAAGTGGTGGTGGGCCTGGAAGACTGGAGCTCCTCTGAGGAAGGGGCGTGGCTGTGAAGACAAAGCTCCTCCAAGGAACTGGGGTGCTGAATCCTTCCTCAGCTACCTTTTACATCCTTCTCGTGCTGAGTCGTTCTAGGGTGGGCCCTCCCCCCATCCTCCCCACCCTAGTGAGGGCCCTCATGCCATAGTGCATGGAATGGCCAAGCGATACACCCAAGCCTTTCATTTCCAAGGTGACAGGGTGTATCAGCCACTATACCCACCAATCACATGTTCTCATGGTTGCACTGTCACATGTGTACTGTACAGTGTGATGGTGTACAGTATATAGTACCCAATCAGAGGCCAGGATGTTCCAAAGCAAGAGAAAAATCAAGAGGTGTTATGCAGCAGACTACTTGGAAGCACAAAGCTGTAGCTATGGAAACAAAAGTGAAAATAATTGACAGATTGAACCTAGGCAAAAAGATGTGAGATGTTGCTCATTCTTTTTTAATGATTTATACCATGTATGTGTGAAAGGTGTATAAGGTGTAGTTTGTTGGATTTTGAACAAATTCAATGAATGCATCTAACAGTTTGGTTCATTAACACAAGCATTTGGCAATGTTTTTTTGTTTTATTGAAGTACAAATATAAAAAAATGAAGTACAAATATCACTGAGACAGTTTTAAGATACCTTGACAAGATGGATTTGATAAATTAATACATTGCAAACTGTTTTCATAATGTTTTGGTATCATAGAAGGTGCATACATGATATACTTACAGACATTATTATAGAATATGTCTTTTATCAGTAAATTAAGAGAGTGTAGCTGTTTGTGTATCTTTTTTTTTTATACCTGAATTACATCAAAGATTGAATAATTAATACTTTCTACCTTGTTATTTTCCTAGTGGTTGTCCATAGTACTAGAAGCCAACATAATATAATGTCCAACCACCATTAGTGCAAATCTTGCCTCTCAAAGAAGTATGTAGAAGCACAGCGTTATCTATCCCAACTGTACTGTTCATACACACACAACATGATTCTTCTTTTCTATACCCCTTCCTTTGTCTACATGTGTCAAAGATGGGCACTCCATTGTCATTCAACTAACTTGGGTGCTTGAACTCGACAACACAATCCAACACAGTCCAGCATTCCACAACAATAGTGAGTTATCCGAAGAAGTTGTCGACCATAGCCATTTACAGATCAACTTATTATTATGGTCCCGTGGTGTATACTTCATTTTCATACTTTACTGCTGGATGGTTAAGACCTAGATAGAGCAAGACTTATATACCAACACATGTACTTTATGTTTCTTATGAGGTCAGTGAAGTACCCTCAGGGTTTAGCTTATAGTCCTGTAACTTAGTCTGTAGATCCTTTGTCTGTGTCATCCATGTGGATGAGTCACAGCCAATGCTTGACCAGTTTGCTCTCTGTGAGAGCCTGAGAGAAAGTTTTCTCCCCGTGTGATTCTCCCTAGGCACACTATAGAACTTTGATCTCTTTCCTCTGTGGCTCCATAATCTCCTTGTTCAGAAAATTTGGAGCTCAACTGAGTTTCATGATATTGCAGTACAGGTTCTCCTATGTCCTGAGTCTTCGCTGACCTTGAAAGGCTAGGGCCAAAATGTTGGCTGGCCTTGTGGCTCTTCTATTTCTCCAATTTTGATCTGTGAACTTAGGTTGTTAACCATCCAGAAGAAAAGCTGATTAGTATCCTGTAGCATATGCCATTCACTTTGCCTTATCTGACTCAATTGATTTTAGTTGTTGTTGTACATTTTCATTTGTATTTCTGCTTTTCACTTTTTATACTAGGGAGACTCTATGATATTTACACATGTGTGTCTGGTTTATTTCACTTATGAGTATATGTTCAAGTGGCATCCACTTAAGTATAAATGCTTCAAGCTTATCATTCTTAATAGCTGAGTAATACTCCACTACATAGAAATACCACATCTTTTTCAACCATTCCTCATGTGATGGACATCTTGGTTGTTTCCAAGATTTGGCTATCACACATTGTGCTGCTATAAACATAGGTACACATATATCACCATGATACAATGTTTTCAGTTCCTATGGGAAAATTCCCAGTAGGGGATAGATGGCTTGAATGGGATTTCTAGTCCTACTCTTTTGAGGAGGCTCGACACTGATTTCCACAATGGTTGTCCCAGTCTACATTCCCACCAGCAATGGAGAAGTGTTCCCTTTTCCCCACAACCTCTCCAACATTTGTTGTTGGTTGATTTCCTTATGATAGCCATTCTTTCTGGAGTGAGATGGTATCTCAGTGTTGTTTTTATTTGCATTTCACAGATGGCTAGCGATGTAGAGCATTTTTTCATTTATTTATTGGCTTCTTTAATTTCGTCCTCTGAGAAGTGTATATTCGTCTTAGATGCCCATTTCTGAATTGGGTCTTTAAATTTGAGGGCCATGTTATATCTTAGTTCTTTATATGTTCTAGACAGTAGATCTCTGTCTGATTGCTTATTAGTTAGGAGTTTTTCAAAATTTGTGGGTTGTCTTTTCACTCTGTTGACAATTTCTTTTGACATGCGGAAGTTCCTTAAGAAGAGTTGATCCCAGTTGTTGATTCCTTCAAGTGCTTCCCGTGCGAACATATGTTTGTTCATGAATTGTTTACCTACCCCTATGTCTTCAAGAGTTCCTCCTACTTGCTCTTCCAGGAGATTGAGTGTTTCTGTTTTAATGTTTAGATCTTTAATCCATTTTGACTTTAACTTAGTGCATGGTGATAGAGCTGGGTCAAGTTTTAGTTTTCGGCATGTAGAAAGCCATGTTTTCCAGCACCATTTGATAAAGAGGCTATCTTTCTTCCAGTGAGCTTGTTTAGCCTCTTTTTTGAAGATCAGATGGCTGAGTGTGATTGTAGATGCCTCTGCATCTTTCAATCTAGTCCACTGATCCTCAGGTCTATTTTGTTGCCAGTACCATGTTGATTTTATCACAGTGGCTTTGTAGTATAATTTGAAGTCAGGAATTGTGATGCCTCCTGCCTTGTCTTTATTCCCCAAGATTGCCTTTGCTATTCTAGGTCGTTTGTGTTTCCAAATAAATTTTAGGAATGATTTCTCTATGTCTGGGAGGTATGTTGGTGGCAGTTTGATAGGGATTGCATTAAATCTGTACAGCAATTTTGGGAGTATGGTCATCTTCATGATGTTGGTTCTTCCTATCCAGGAGCCATTTGGCAAAATTTTGTCTTTGTCTGCATAGTCCACATGAGTTGACAAACACAACTCTGGCCACCTTTCATACAGAAACACAAATATAGACATCTTTTCCAAACTTGTGGAACAAATTAAATTTGTGAACTGAAGTACACTATGCTTTCAGATAGAGCAGGCTTCAGAGAAGGAACTTATCAGAGATAAAGAGTAAAATCAAATAATAAAACATAGGTCAACAATTCAAAAAGTATTACCTGCAATGCGTGTGTTCCTGACAAGAGAAAGCTGAAATGTGTGACACAAGAACAGAAGTGCAATGAGAAACAGATGAATAGTTGGAGCATTTAACACGTCTGTCAAAAATGAAAAAATACAACAGGCAGAAAGAACATCATCAAAGACAGTGGTGAACTCTGTAGCACTAGCACTATCAATCAACTGGATATAATTAACACAGACAGAATTCTTCATTCCAGAAGAACTGATTACATAGTCTTTTGAAGATCATATTGAAACATTTACCAAGAGAGACCTGTCCTAGACCATAAACATATACCTTCACAAATTTAAAAGAATAGAAATTACACAATGTCTTTTTCACAGGCCACAGTGTAATTAAAAAAGAAATGAATAAGAAAATCTGGAAAATATCAAAACAGTGGGAGAATTTTTAATAAATATTTACTTTTATTAGTATATATTGGCAGTGCACAGTATTACATGCATTGTAGGGAATTGGTATATATATGTAACACGTTTCAATTCCTTTTGTTTCCCATCCTCCTCTACTTCTACCCTCTTTTTTGTCAGTACCAGTCTCATTCATCTTGTAACTATTTACAAAGGTAAGCAAAATACATGTAGATGAACAACCAGGGCAAAAACATATGATATATAAAGGAAAATTATTCTAAATCAAATTATACTTTTAGGTATTTATGCATGCTGGATTATAGTAACTTGTCTCTTTTTTCCCCTATTATCTGTGTTTTATTTTGCATTTTATTATAAATTGAGTTTAGTTTCTCACATAAGAGAAATTATGCAGCATTTAAGCTCGTATGTCTGATTTATGTCACTGAACATTATGTCTCAAGGTCCATCCACTTTCCTGTATATAACTCAAGTTTATCCTTCTGTGTAACACAGCACTCCATGGAACTATATGGAACACAGTGCTCCATAGATTTCAATAGCACATAAATGCCACATTTTATTTATCCATTTATTTATTGATGGACATATGTCCTGCTTCTAAGATTTAGTAATTATAAACTGTTATAAACTTGGATATGATACATCCTTGTGGTATGTCTTTCACCCTTTTGGAAAGATATACTTCTGTAGCCTCAGTAAGACCCTCTCCATGCTTCAGGAAAAAAGAAAACTGTAGCCTAATCTTCCTACTGAATATAGATGCAAAAAATCATCAATAAAACACTAGCAAACAGAATGCAGCAAATTTTCGAGAAGATGACGTATGATGACCCAGGGGAACTGATCACTGGAATGCAGGGATGGTTCAACAAATGCAAGCAATAAATGAAATATACCAACAGCCAAAGACCAAAATACATGATCATCTTAGCCAATACAAAAAAAGCTTTTGACAAAGTTTGACACTTATTATGGTGGCAAAAAAAGAGCTGAAGATCAACAGAAGAGAATAAAATATGCAGATATAATTATAAAAACACTCAGCCACCTTGTCTTTATCTTATCCAGTGTTCACTGGAAGAAAGATAGCCTTTTAAATAAATAGTGCTGGGAAAAGTGTCTTTCCACATGCCAAAGACTAAAATTAGACCCATGTCTATCACCAGGCACTGAACTAACATCAAAATAGAACAAAGATTTAAATATTACAGCACAAACATTAAGTAGAGAGAAATCTTGGTGATCATGGTATCTCCCCTACCAGATAAGTATAAGAGAGAAATCTTGAAAACATAGGGGTAGGCAGAGAGTTCATGAATGAAAATCAAACTGCAAAAGAAATACTTCAGAGAATCAACAATTGGGGCCACATGTTACTGAAACATTTTTGCATATAAAAGAAATCATCAATTGAGTAAAAAGAAAATCCATTAATTGGGAGAGAATTTTGACAACTGTCCCAGAGACAAAAACTTCTACTTTTTTTTTTTCTTTTTGGTGGAACCAGGGATTGAACTCAGACCCTTGTGCTTGCCGGGGAAGTGCTTATTCCACTGAGGCATCTCCCCAGCCCCAAAACTTCTATCTATACATATAAAGAATTTTAGGCCATTCTGCTCCATCCCACCCGCCCCTGCCCAGCCCCTGAGACCGGCCAGAGACAGCGCGGCAGACTCCGCCATCCTGCTCCATCCCGCCCACGCCTGACCAGCCAGAGACCAGCCTGAGACAGTGGCTGACTCCAGCGGCCTCCTGGTTCCCGTGCCAAGCTCGCCCAGCGAGAGCGAATTTACAGGACTCACCAGGCTTCCCAGATCAGTGAGAGTGTGGTGAGTCTGAGGGAGAGCCTTTGGCTTCTGCCCACCCGCGCTACGCGGATCCCTGTCCCCAACACCTCCAAGCCAGTGACTGGTCTGAAACCTCAGGACACACTCACCAACACCTCCCCGGATCCCTAAACTAAAGCCCACTGATTGAGTGGGAATTTCCCCGATTCTCTGGGCATCAAAGGTCAGTGAATGTAGAACCTCAGGCCCGTCGTGCCTGAGATACATTTCCCAGGGATTAAGCTGCCCGTCACCTCCTGTGGCCCGGTGACAGCTCCAGGCACACTGTGCCAGAGAAACATTTCCAGGTGATTACTGGTCCCACCCCACAGCCCCAGACCCAATGCAGGTCGGCCTGGAGTGAGAACTCCAAGCCTGCCACATGGGAGGGACATTTCTCAGCAAACCACGGTGCCATGCTACGGACCGAAACCCAGCACAGCCTGGCCTATGAGTGAGGGCTCCAGGCCCACT
>PVKA01003375.1:0-110628 GCA_004027165.1 Ctenomys sociabilis
AAAAAAAAAAAAAAAAAAAAAAAAAAAAAAAAAAAAAAAAAAAAAAAAAAAAAAAAAAAAAAAAAAAAAAAAAAAAAAAAAAAAAAAAAAAAAAAAAAAAAAAAAAAAAAAAAAAAAAAAAAAAAAAAAAAAAAAAAAAAAGCCTGCCAACAAAGAAAAGTCCAGATCCTGATGGATTCACAGTTGAATTGTACAAGAAATCTATAGAAGATATAATCCCTATACACCTCAAATTCTTCAGTGAAATTGAAAAGGAAGCAGTCCTCCCAAAATCATTTCTGGAGGTGAGTATTATACTGATTCCAAATCCAGGGAAAGACAACTGAAAAAGAGAACTATAGGCCAATCTCCCTCATGAACATAGATGCAAAAGTACTCAATAAAATCCTAGCAAATAGAATACAACAAATCATTAAGAAGATCATACACCATGACCAGGTAGAATTCATCCTAGGGATGCAAGGATGGCTCAATATTTGAAAATCTATAAATGTAATACACTGTATTAATAGACTGAAATCCAAAAACCACATTATAATCTTAATTGATGCAGAAACAGCTTTTGACATAGTACAAAACTGCTTCATATTCAAAGTCCTATGGAAAATTTGAATAGACAGCTTTTAATTTAATTTGATAAAAGCCATTTATGACAACAAAAGTGCTAATATAGTTTTAAATGACTAAAAACAGAAACTTTTTACTCTTAGATCTGGTACAAGACAAGGGTGCCCACTATCACCCATCCTATTCAACATAGTTTTGGAATCATTAGGTACAGTCACTAGACAAGAGGGAGAAATAAAAAGAATAAGAATAGGTAAAGAAGTGTAATTATCACTATTTGCAGATGACATGACACTTTACTTGGAAGACTCAAAAAGCTCCATCAAGAAGCTACTAGACTTGATATATAAATCCAGTAGCAAAGCAGGATACAAAATCAATACTCAAAAGTCAATAGCATTCCTCTACACAGATAACAAACACACTGAGGGGGAAACTACCGAAACGATATTTTTTACAAACCATGACGGAAAATGAAATATCTCAGAATTCACTTAACAAAGACAAAGAAGTTTTCATGGAAAATTACAGCACCCTAGTAAAAGAGAACATAGAGGATTTCAGAAAATGAAAAGATATTCACTGCTCCTGGTTAGCAGGAACCAACATCATGAAGATGGTTACACTCCCAAAATTGCTGTACAGATTTAATGCAATCCCTATCAAATTGCCACCAACATACCTCTCAGACATAGAGAAATCATTTCTAAAATTTATTTGGAATCAGAAAAGACCTAGAATAGCAAAGGCAATCCTGGCCAACAAAGACAATGCAGGAGGCTTCACAATTCCTAACTTGAAAATACACTACAAAACCACAATGATAAAATCAACATGGTATTGGCAACGAAACAGATCTGAGGATCAATGGAATAGATTGGAAGATGCAGAGGCCTCTGTGAACACACTCACCCACTTGATCTTCAACAGAGGGGCCAAATGTACTTCTTGGAAGAAAGATAGCCTCTTTAACAAATGGTGCTGGAAAAATTGGCTTTCTACTTGTTCAAAACTAAAATTTGTCCCAGGTCTACAACATGCACTAAGCTACAGTTAAAATGGATTAAAGATCTAAACATTAAAACAGAAACACTCAATCTCCTGGAAGAGAAAGTAGGAAGAACTCTTGGGACATATCGGTAGGCAAAGAGTTCATGAACACTTGAAAGAATTAGCAACTTGGATCAACTCTTCTTGAGAAGTTTCTGCATGTCCAAAGAAATTGTCAACAAAGTGAAAAGACAAACAACAAATTTCAAAAAATCTTAAGTAATCAGCACTCAGACAAAGGTCTGCTCTCTAAAATTTATAAAGAATTAAGATTCACTAATCCAGCAATTGGCATCTGAGATAAATACACACTTCTCAGAGGACTAAATTAAAGAAGCGAATAAATACATGAAAAAATGCTCCACATCACTAGCCATCCATCAAATATAAGTTAAAACAACACTGAGATACCATATCACTCCAGAAATAATGGCTATCATAAAGAAATCAATCAACAACAAATGTTGGAGAGGATGTGGGGAAAAGGGAATACTTCTCCACTGCTGGTGGTAATGTAGACTTTTACAATCATTGTGGAGATTAGAGTGGAGACTCTTCACAACAGTAGGACTGGAAATCCCATTCAAGGTGGCTGTGGCCCTACTGGGAAATTTCCTGGAGGAATTGAAAACATCATATCATAATGATATATGTGTACCTATGTTTATAGCAGAACAATTTGTCGTAGCAAGATCTTAGAAACAATCAAGATGACCCTCACATAAGGAATGGTTGATAAAGATGTGGTATTTTCTTACATAGCTATGAAGAACAATAAACTTGAAGCATTTATATTGAAGTGGATGTCTCTTGATCATATACTTATAAATGAAACAAACAGACACATATTTGTATATATTGTATGGTTTTCCTAGTGTAAGAAATCAAAAGAAGAAATACAAATAGAAAACTTTAATAACTAAACAGAATTTGGACAGATAGGGTAAACGGAACTGCATATGCTGCAGGAGAATAATCAGCTTCTCTTCTGGATGGTTACCAATTTAAGTTTGCAGATCAAAAAATTGGAGAAATGGAAGGGCTGCAAGGTCAACCAACAATTTGGCCCTAGTCTTTCAAGGTCAGTGAAGACTCATGACATAGGTGAACCTGTACTGTAACATCATGAAACTCAGTAGTGCCCCAAATTTTCTGATCAGAGAGATTATAGAAGCACAGAGGAATGTGATCGATGATCTATAGTGTGCACAGAGAGAGCCATAAGGAGAGAAAACTTTCTCTTAGGCTTTCACAGAGAGCAAACTGGTCAAGCAATAGCTGTGACTCATCAAAATGGCTGACATTGACAAAGGATCAGGGTTACAAGATAAACCCTGAGGGGACTTGACTGACCTCATCAGATATAAAAGTTACATCTTTTGTTGTTATATGGGTCTTGCTGTATCTCGGTGTTAACCATCCAGCAGAAAAGTATGCAAATGAGCTATATAAAATAAGGCCATAATAATAAGCTGAACTGTATGTGGCTCTACTCAACAACTTTTTCGGATAATCCACTATTATTGTGAACTCGTGGACTGTGTTGGATTGATTCATTGAATTAAAGCACCTATAATAATTGAATGACAATAGATTCTTTAACAGGACTAAACAAAAAGGGAGGATACAAAGGAAGAGCCATTCTGTATCTGTATAAACAGTACAGTTAAGATAAATATGCAGTACTCTTGCACAATTCTATGAGAAGAAAGATTTGCACTAATAGTGTTTGGACAGGATGTCCTGTCTGCTTCTTGTACTATGGATAACCATTAGGAACATAACAATGTAAAAAGTATTAATTATTAAAACTGTACTGTAATTCAGCTTTTTAAGAAAGATAGGTATACAGCTACATTCTCTTTAGTCACTGATTAGAGGCATCTGCTCTAATAGTGTTTGTAGATACAGTATCATGTATGCACCTTGTACAACAAAAATCCACTATGAAAACAATGTGGAATGTATTAATTATTGAATCTGTCCTACTAATTTGATTTGAAACTGTCTCATTGCTATTTGTTCTTCAATAAAAATAAAATGTACTGTATTTTTTAAAAAATGAGCATGACAGAATTTGTTATGCTACAATGTAAATACCATCAAAAAAGTGGCCTTTCTGGAACCTGTACAAGATTTTAATTACATCTGCATTCATCTGAAAAAAATAATAATAATGAAGTAGTCAACCAATTTTGTCTTTAAGTTTCAAATGAGCAAAACTTAAGAACTAAATATATTTTTATGCAGTATTTCTCATGTAATATAGATTGGTTTTGATTGATTATCTTTGATAAAATAGATCAACCACAGTTAGCATTTATTCTAAAATTTGAAAGTCATTTAAAGTCTCTATTTGATTTGAAAGTGTGATAGCACAGAATTAAGAAATGTAGGCACTGAGTGGTATATAATTTAGTATATGAATATTTTAGAGATGAGTTTATTTAATTTTAACATACTAAAATAAAATGAAAAATAAAATCCATTTTACATTGTTTTCATTCTAATTAAAATCTCAGCAAGCACCACTGCTAATGTAAAACATTTATTTAATCCCTTTCACAGTATCAGATTCTGTTATTCTATTCTGTGCTACCTTTGTGTGAACAGCCTAATGAGATTGTTATATAATGACCCCAAATTGCACAAATGAAATACTCAAATCTTCAAATCAGCCATTTTGATCTAATGTTTCTCTCTGGTGTCCTTAGTCTGCTAGATATTTAATGAATGACTACTTATGTATCCAAAGAACCTCACACCTTTGAGCATTAAATGTCGCATTTCCAGCTTCTCCTCAAAGACATCTCTGTATACACATCTATACTAGAGCCTCAGCAAATGCTTAAACTGAAATACTTAGGCTTCTTTCAACTGAACCCATGAAATATGTGATGATATATAATCTGCTTGTTTAGAAAACTGAAGGAAAGCTCTAATTCCCTTTATTGCTTGCCACTTATCTTGGAGTTAATAAAGTATAAACTAAATAAAATATGCTAAATATCACTGCATGCATATTGAAAATACTATGAGACATCGTACTTTCATTTTCTTGATAACTGTCATGCTTTATCAGTTCTTTTACAGATAATTTGAGAGGATTTGGTGAAAATTATTCAAATGAGGAACAGATGAGAGCTATTGATTAAGTCTACTCAAAACTACAGAACCCAGTGTGCTGGGAGCTAATATATATTCAGTATAGTCAGGCACATTAGCTAACCCCACATGCTTTGTGTTTAAGGTACACATTGCCTATTTAAGATAGCGATATTTTGCTTTGACACTGTTTATTTTGCCTACTACATATAATTGCTTACT
The DNA here is from genome assembly GCA_004027165.1 of Ctenomys sociabilis. Lineage (NCBI taxonomy): Eukaryota > Metazoa > Chordata > Mammalia > Rodentia > Ctenomyidae > Ctenomys > Ctenomys sociabilis. The sequence continues at coordinate 4,945 of PVKA01003375.1, forward strand.
TGCAAATGTATATGTTTGCACACATCTATACATAATTTACATATATTGCATTTATTCACATACTTATTTGCATATGTATTTGGATATGTTTACATATAGCTGAATGCTTCCACAAATATTTCACATTTGCTTAGAAGAATTTGAATATAATAGAACAAAGTGCCCATGAAAGTATTTAAAAGCTGCTTGTTTATGGAACACATACTCTAGTTATTCTAAAATTCTTCTATTTTAAATGTATTGATTTAATACTCTAATATGCTGATGAAATTTTCTGGCATTCATTCATTTATAAATTGTAAATATTATAAGACAACAAATATTCCATTTTTTAGTGCTAATATCACATGGTCCTAAGTGCATGCATTTACTAATAAAATTCTCATGATTTCCCTTCTTTATGGCTGAGTAGTACTCTTCTGTATGAAAAGACCACAACATTTTTATGTGTTTCTCACTCAATGGCCATTTCAGTTGCTGCTAAGATTTAGCTATTTTAAACTGCGCTGTTATCAACATGGGTGCATACATATCCCTGTGCTCTGATGCTCTTAGTACTTCTGGGAAGAATACCTAGAGAGGGAACAGCTGGGTCAAATGGGACCTCTATTATTTTTCTCTAGTTTTATGAGGAATCTCCACAATGACTTGCACAGTGACTGCACCAGTATACATTACCATCAACAGTGGAGAAGGGTTCCATTTTCTTCATATTCCTTCCAGGATTTGTTATTGGTTGATTTCTTGATGACATATTTTTTTCCAATCTTGGCAATTTTTAAATATTTCCATGACAGGGCTGGGGATATAGTTCAGTGGTATAAGTGCCTTTCTGGCAGTGCAAGGTCTTGAGTTTAATCCCCAGTACCAGAAAAAAGAAAAAACAAAACAAAACTCAATGACTCATGATGTACATGTTTTCTACTTTCCTAGGATAAATTTAACTGTTACATTAGCTATTTAAATTTCTTAATTCTACTTTTTTTTTTTTTTTTGCAGTACCAGAGATTGAACTCAGGTCCTTGCACTTGCCAGGGAAGCTCTTATTCTACTGAGTCATCACCCCAGCCTCTCTACTCTTAATGAGTCAAAAATATTTTATATAGTTCTTTGATTAATTAAAATTTCTCAGAGGTGAAAATTTTAAATCACTTTCTCTTAATTATCCTGATATAATAATAAAATTAGATACATAAAAGCAATCATGTAATTTAAAAGTAACAAAAAGAAGACTTGTTAAATTTTGTTTGGATGTAGATATTCATATGAATCTGAAATCTTTTGGGTTTTGGTCTCAATATAATTTCTAATAATCATTTTTATGTGCAAAATACTGCATATAGAGCCATGGTTTTGTACTAATAACAAATTGACCTGGATATGATATTCATTATGTATATTTTAATCATTTAATTATCACAGAAATTTAAATGTATTTTATGGATGCAATTATCCAATCCAGACTATAATTGAGGGCCAGCCAAATAGCTCAGCAAATTAAAGTGCCTGCAAGAAGGCTCAGGGGCTAGGGTTTGATCCCCAGTTCTGCTGTGCCAACTCTGCCCCTGGGGTGTGCAGAGAAGGTAGCTGAGACTGGGCATGGTGGTGTGTGCCTGTAATCCCAGCTCTTGGGAGGCTATAAACAGGCAGATCAGTACAAGTCTGATCTAGTAGTATAGTAGTGAGACTCTGAATGCCCTTTAGACCCTTCCCTAAAGTACAAAACAAAAAATAAAGAAACAAAAAAAAGCTATGATTCAACTTGTGGTGTCCAACTACTAATGCATTCAATATCAATTGAGTAACAAACTCGGAAGGCACTCTGATCCACCTGTAGAGAGTTACAGAGGTGTATTAGAGGCCAGCTGTAATCTTCACATGGTTACAATATTTTAATGGAGAATTTTCAGGCCTTCATTTGTAAATCAAAATGCCAAACAGAATACAAAAGGTGCCATGATAGACAGATAATGAAATGTTTTGAAACACTTATGTATACATCAATTTTAAAATAAAATATAATGGAATTATCTTTCATGATATGAAATGTATGCTGGATAACATCGGGTCCCTTCTATTTTAAAAAGTATTTATGTACTGATACAGAAAAACACATTTTTTAGCATTAAGTTAATGCATCCCAAACCAAAGACACCTTCATCATCAATGAGAGGACAAGGACAGATGAAGGCATTGTCCTTCCCAGCAGGAAGCCCATTATCAACACTAATTCAACACTGATTCACAGGTTCAGTTCAATGCAACTGGACAAAACAAGGAAGAAAACCATGTTTAGAAGTCAAAGTGCATTTTGTAAGGAAAAGGCACTGTGGAGAGCTCAAATATGAATGATTCAGGGGAATAAATTCCACCTAAATTACTGATAAATGTTCTAACTTCTTAAAAATATAGATAGTACATTGGGTAAGACAACACAATACAATGATTAGAATGCCATTAATAATTCATAGAAAAATAAACACTTTTTAAATATGTCAAACTTTTCAAAACACCTAAAAACAAAACTATTATCAATAAAAGACTAAATTTAGATGTCATGCCTTTCCAGCTCATTTTATCAAGTTTCACATAGTTTGATGTGAAATCATTCAGGATAATGTGAGAAAAAAACAGACACATATGTTGGACAGGAGTGAAAAAATATATATAACATGTATGTTGGCAGTTTATTTAAGGTAATGTTTGAAGTACACACAAAGTTACCCAAAAACTCGGTTTTAAGACTTTTTTTGTAACTGTATGTTGTACATATATTTTCTCTGTAGTATATTGCTTATAATAAAAAATGATAGAAATCATATTCTAATACAGAATGTAAATTTAATATGATATATAATAAAATCATATTTCTAGATAGCCCTATAAAATATAGAATACTAGGGCTGGGGATATAGTTCGGGGGCTTAAGTGCATGCCAGGCAAGCTCAAGGTTCTGTGTTTGATGCCTGTAACCACATGCAGTGTTGGCTCTGGGACCCAGGTGTGCTGTGTAGTCATGGAAACCAGGCATGGTGAAACAAGCCTGTGATCCCAGCACTGGGGAGGATGAGACAAGAGGATCACTCTGCATCCAAACTGCATGGTAAGACCCTATATCAAAGATAAAAGTGCAGAGTGCTTATATATTTAGGCATTTTAAAGGTCCAAAGATTTATTAATAGTTCGAGAGCTGGCCAGTTAGCTCAGCTGACTAAAGCACCTGCTTAGGCAGGCAGAAGCACCAGAATTGGTCCCCGGTGTTCCTTGCCAGCCCGGCATGCACTAAGAAGGCAAATGGGCCTCGTGGTGCCAGTACTAAAATATTTTTGTACTTTTTTGTACCTTATACTTTCAGATTAAAAAGTATATGCTGAAAAAACACTGAAAGTATATGCTGAAAAAACACTGAGATGAAGGTGTATGTGTATACAACAGAAGATGAATAGACCCTAAATTCAGAATGGTAATTCCACATTCTTTCTATGCCAAATAAATAAATAGTAATCAAAAAGTAAAATTATAGTTTGCAAAATTCATATCTAAGGAAGACATATGCAAAATATATGGAGAACTTCTCTAGCTAAATAATAAAATGAAATATTTCTAAAATATTTGGATGACTATTTAAGAAAATATGTAAATAACAAAATAATATCTGAGTATATGTTCAATAACATCTTCAGACTTTGGGAATTTTCTGTATTCTGCCTACCCATAATTTTCATTAAAACTAAAGAGTCAATATTTAGTGTTGGAGAGGATGCGAAACAACCCTGACTTTTACATTCCTAGTTAAATTAAAAATGATACAAATACTTGGAAAATATTTTTTTGTAAATTTACTTGATAACCAGTTTTAATGTATGTACTTGCACACTATACTATATTCACCAAAAACAAAAGAAAATATTGTCTATACAAATAATATTCAAAATATCTTTTATCAAATAGAAAAATTCTGAAGATAATTAAAGTATTTGAAACAAAGGTATTTGTGGAACAGATTACTTTTGTCCATAAGTTATGACAGAGTTTTGATAAATATAACAACAGGCATAGATGTAGAAGCAACATGCAAAGCAACAAAAATACCAAGAGTTGTGTGTTGTAGAATGGATGAATATTATAGTGAAGGTAAAACTATAGTTTCAAAACTTAAAATAGTGGCTAGTAAGGTGGTTAACATAAGAGACTTGACTTTAAAAAAATATTATGAAGATCTTTGAGTGATAGAAACATTGTTGTCAGGGTTGGAGAAATGGCTCAGTAGAATAAGCACTTGCCTGGCAAGTGCAAGGGCCTGAGTTCAATTCCCTAGTTCTGCCAAAAAAAAAAAAAAAAAAAGAAAGAAATGGTGCTATATAGGGGGACTACCCACTTGGGAACACCCTCCTCTCCATCTCTGGGACAGGAGCTTTCTTTCCCTTAATAAATATATTCCGCTCATAAAAAAAAAGAAGCATTGTTGTCACACTTGGGGTCATTTATACATAGAAAGAAAACAAGATACTTTTTTAAAAACCCATTTAACTATGCAGTTAAAATTGATGAATTATTTTGTTTTACTCTTTGTGAATTTTATTTTATATAGAATTTTTCTCAATATAAATGATTTAAAAATATTGATAAACAAAATTCTGTTATGTTTCATATAACAATATTAAGGAGATATATGAAGTCAGAGGATATTTACATATAGACATAGACTTAGTCAAAATACAAAATGTTTTGTTAAAATCTACCTTTGTTTCTTCCTCATCTTGGAGAAATACTGTTTTAAGGTACTTATTTTTACATTTGTCCCTTTTCAGTAATGTTCTTGTTGTAACTCAAAAATCAGATGACAACGAGGCAAGTCCAAAAGGAAAAGAAGCACTTTATTTTAGGTGGTACCCACTGGGTAGCCTCTCCATGGGAGAAGGAGGAGGGCCCCCTGAGGGCTGGGCAGCAGGGCTTTTATGCCCAAAACCCGCAGGCTGGGAGGGGTAAGCAAGCATTGTCACAGAAGCTAAAATGGCCATTAGGGGATACGGGGACAATTTTGATTGGGGGAGACATACATTATGTCCAAATTTGGGTCAGAAAATGTACATTTGGGGGGGGGTCGGCAAGCATGGTTACAGAAGCTAAAAGCGGTGAAGGGGGCATGGGGCATAAGCCCATTGGGTGGAAGCTGAGGCAACATGCAGGGGGCGGCTCGAGGGCCACTATAAGGAACTCAGTTATCCTATTGGGAGCAGGGGGCGGCCCGAGGGCCACTATGAGGAACTAAGGGGTCGTATAATCTTATCTATACTGCAAGGCACATAGGGGGCAGGGGCTTTAAACAGGATGTGGGAAGGGTGGGTGGAGGGCAGTAATGCAACCAAGGGTTTTGGCCAGCAAAAACGGGAAATGTTTGTACAGAAGGGACAGAGAAGGGAACAAACAGGGGGTCTTGGACGGGGGGAGGTAGGGGTCAAACGTGGGTCAGTTTAAGGTGGCTTGGTTGTTACATTCCCCACTGCTTTTGGTCATCTGAGTCAAATCATTGACTCAGTGGATTGATCAGATGTGGGAAGTTGTTCCCATCCTTGGTGTTTAAGAACCATAAGTTTTACTGATCGGATATGGTTACTAACATATCGGACAGGTTGGTTAATAATGCAAGGACCAATTGTGAGGCAAACAAGCAGGATTAGGAGGGGTAGGCACATACAGAACAGGAACACGGCGAGGTTAGAAGGGCAACAAGATGGAGTCAATTTTATAAATAACATCTAGTAATCATTTAGCAGATCTGTGGCATATGGATTGTCAGACCTAGGGAAAACACTTAGTACTCTCCAGTTTGCAAGTGAGCCACTGGCTGGGTAACTACCGACAAATATGCATAAGCATCTATTGAAAGTTTTACAAGCTCTTTTTTATATTGGCAGTTAACATGGGTTTTTTCAGGCTGAGAGGGAAGACACATAACCACCTTAGTCTGAAGCATCCTCTGACTCCATTATAAACACTTTTTTTGTCCTTTTGGATGCTTTGGACATTTTTTTTTTTTTCTTGAAATGTCCCTTTTTTTGGATTTAGGAAAACATAACCTTTTTTCATCTATAATTTTATTTTGTATCTTTTTTATTATGAAACACTTCAACTGAGAACAATTTATTCCTGTAAACCCTCTTTACTTTTGCAGCTTGTGTTAGACTTTGGAATCCACTGAACAAGATATACCTCAATGTGTCTCTGTAGACAAAATCTGGTGGATCCTAGTCAAAGGGAGCTTAACCTAGCATATTTGTTATAGATTTTACCTGTATAATTACCTGGGTTTTTGGTATCTATTAGGAACGAACAAATTTTTTTTGAGATATTGGAGCACATATATTCAAAGCATGAGCATTTCGGCTAACAGGTATATTTATGAACTTTGAGACCTAGCAATTGTAACTTACTAGTTCTTAGACCCATTTATTTATAGAGTCTGTCAGTTTGTTATTAGTCTCTCTAGCTATAGGTAAGGGATATCACACCTGTATTAACAATGAGCATGAAATATTTGAGTTACAACAAAAATCAACCAGATCAACATATTTTTATCATGAAATGTGTAGCATTTAGTCAGATTAGACCAATGGAATACCTTTTAAGCCTTGTACATGAAGAACAATTTATTATATTTATAAAAACTGGTCAGCATAATTTTGATTTAGCTAGCAGCCTGAATATATATATATATTATAGTATCTTAATTTTAACTAAAGCAAGATTTTTGAAGTCTGTTTTTTGAGGTGGGTAACGGGAAGGAAGGTCAGGGTTGGAGAAGAACAAAGAGACCTGTGCTAATGTCTAGCAATGGGCTGGTTTTCCCTTTAGTCATGATTACTCAGGGCTCCTCCATGGAGACAACAGGTAGAGGTAACAGTCCGACCAGAGGGAGAAGGCAGGCCCAGGGCCCTCCAGTTTTACTGGATCATCTGGGAAGCTAAGTCTGAGCTCCGGGGCCTCCACCTCAGAGTGCAGTCTCACTTCTAGTGGCTGCCTTAGCAGTCAGGGCATGGCTTGTGGGCCTCTTAAAGCAATAGTGGCCTGGTTCTTGACAGCAGTAGCAGACGAATCTCATCATTGTTGAGCTCTTCTTGGAGCCCAGAGAATCAGACTTAGGGTTTGTTTTGAGGCCGCAACAAAGGCAGCCATTTTTGTCTCTTTTGGTTTTTTTTCCTGGTTTTCTCACAGCTTAAACAGTTTTTACTAAAGTATTAAATGAGTTGTCTGGAGCAAAAGCTATCTTTTATAGCTTCTGATTTGTAAGAGTAATCTGTCTTTCTAATTAACATCTCAGGCAGTATGTTTTATCAGTATATCTATTAAACATTACAAGAAATCAGAGGGGTATTTATCTTTCTCCTGGTAGATATCTAAAATTTAAAATAACTAGAAGGCTTGGTTAAGTTTTTAGACCTTTTTTTTTTAAAGGCAAACAAAACCTGGACATAAGACTACTGGTCTGGTGACAGGAGTCCCATACAAGGAAGTATAACTATAGCCCAAAAAGTGTTCACTTCAAATCGATCCCCCTATACAAAAAGGTCAATTTGAAGTGTGCACCTTCCTAGGCCATAAACACCTCTTTTTAGAGATAGATAGAATCATTGGCTGGAGGATTTGGCCCTGTGCATTGAACAAGTCTTTAGACACATGTGTTTTTTATCTAATCATTCAGATAAACAATTTTAGCAACTGGACAAGATTTAAACTTGAAGCTCAGAGGTGAAATTTTATATCTATTATCCAGTAATCTCATTTCACATGTTGGTAAGAACACATTATTTTAAAGTTGACAAAAATTTTACTCTTAATGTATAATACACAGATGTAAATTATTTCTTTGACAGCTGGTACAGAATGTAAAACTATTGTAAGCTGTCTCAGCCTAATTTTAAAGGAGTGACTCTAAGTTGTTTTATTGAAAAGCTGAGGTAGAACTTGTTTACTAGCACAAAAGAAGAAAAGGTACCATCAAACATCTTACAGTGAAGGCTTTATAAAATCTATACCTCATTTATTTTTTTACCCAATAATGACTAAACTTAGGAGCATCAACAAATGCTCATTTTTTTTTAAGGGCTTTACTTAGTTGGAACAGTCTATATAGTTTTTAATTTCACATGCCTCTAGAAAGGAAAGTACAAAGAGGTGAGAAAATTAGGAGTAAAATTAAAGAAAGGAAACTGAAACAGGGCAGGTCTGACATTCCCTCTAACATGTAGAGGGGGATCAGAACCAGTCCATCCCAGTGAAACCTGTCCTCCAAGTCTTTAAGAACGGTTGCCAACCTGATGTCATTTAATTGGCAAAAGGAGTCCCGTGTTTTATACAGGCATGTGAAATTTTTTTAAATCTGAGCTAGATTTAAAGGTCCCATTTTACAAAAGTTTACAAAAAATCCACTAGGAGGCTTATTAACGTTTTTCCTTTAAGCAAGGAACACCAGCACATTCAGCAACCAGTTTGAACATAACACATATAATACAAAACAGGCATAAAACGTCCCATTAGAGTAACATCATCACCTCCGTGGCTGTCAAACTATTGGCCAAAAGCTAAAACAAGCCAGCCAAAACATGACATTTTACCAACAGTTCAAAAACCGCAGAGGGAACTTATCTGTGTGCCGGATAGCAGGGGGAACAAGCAGGTTTTGAGGGTGACGGTCGGGGGGTCACAGCTGTCTCTTTTCAGTTGGAGTTGCCAGTATGATCACGTGGAGTTGGCTGGTTGTCCAAGGATGGCGTCCAGAAACAGCAAACCTTGAGTCATTTTAGGGGGGGGTCACAGATAAATCAATCCAGGCCTGAATGTAGGCATATTGATCTGGGTGGCTCGGAGGTCCAGAGATAACCTGTTGGAGGGACTGAGCCAAGGAGAGATTAAAAAAAACTTTAGGTGGTCAGGCACCATTGGAGATGGTGTACCATTTGAGTTTATAAAGTGTCTGAAGTTTTCCCGGAAAAACGGGTTCCCCATATCCTTTTGCTCATTCCTTGAATAAGGAGAAATGGTTAAGAATGAGGGACAGAGGTGAAGAGCTAGCTGAAGATCCTTGTCCCATCCTGTTAAGGGGAAGAGAGAGAACAAAACAGAGACAAAAAAAAAATGAAAGCAAAAGTCCACACAGCAAGATGTAGTCTCGGAGAGCATGATGGGCGGTGAGGATAGAATTTTTGATAACCTGTAGAACCAAACAATGTCATGAGAGTGAGTGAGACAAAATCCTAAAGAGCCTAAAGGTCACGGAAACCTTGACGGAAGACCAAATGCCCAACTAAGTGAGCTACAAACAGTCACAACCTCTTTAGAACATCAAAAACACTCTCCGTTACCCTTTTTTTTGGGAGGGCGTCCCTGTCCCAAGGGTAGGGGTCCGAAGACCCTATATCTCTAGCAGAATTGTACTCACCATTTTCCCTGTGCAAACGAGCAAAAGAGGCCTTTAGGGATCCCGGACGAGCCCCCAAATGTTGTAACTCAAAAATCAGATGACAACGAGGCAAGTCCAAAAGGAAAAGAAGCGCTTTATTTTAGGTGGTACCCACCGGGTAGCCTCTCCATGCGAGAAGGAGGAGGGCCCCCCGAGGGCTGGGCAGCAGGGCTTTTATGCCCAAAACCCGCAGGCTGGGAGGGGTAAGCAAGCATTGTCACAGAAGCTAAAATGGCCATTAGGGGATACGGGGACAATTTTGATTGGGGGAGACATACATTATGTCCAAATTTGGGTCAGGACATGTACATTTGGGGGATCGGCAAGCATGGTTACAGAAGCTAAAAGCAGTGAAGGGGGCATGGGGCATAAGCCCATTGGTTGGAAGCTGAGGCAACATGCAGGGGGTGGCTCGAAGGCCACTATGAGGAACTCAGTTATCCTATTGGGAGCAGGGGGCGGCCTGAGGGCCACTATGAGGAACTCAGTTATCCTATTGGGAGCAGGGGGTGGCCCGAGGGCCACTATGAGGAACTAAGGGGTCGTATAATCTTATCTATACTGCAAGGCACATAGGGGGCAGGGGCTTTAAACAGGATGTGGGAAGGGTGGGTGGAGGGCAGTAATGCAACCAAGGGTTTTGGCCAGCAAAAATGGGAAATGTTTGTACAGAAGGGACAGAGAAGGGAACAAACAGGGGGTCTTGGACGGGGGGGTAGGGGTCAAACGTGGGTCAGTTTAAGGTGGCTTGGTTGTTACAGTTCTTTCTTAAATGAATATTTTTACTCAAAAACATCCCCTCAACTCTCAGCCGATTTCAAAACTTTCAGGGCTGGCCTGATAGCTCAGAGGACTAAAGCACCTGCTCAGGCAGAACACAGCAGTGAGGGCTCGATCTCTGGCCTGCCAAGCTGGTCCCACCAATGGGGTGCGTGGAGACAGTGATGGAGACTGGGTGTGGTAATTATTGTAATCCCAGCACTTGGAAGGCTGAAAACAGGAGAATCACTATGAGTCTAATCTAAGAAATGAGACCCTGTGCACCCTGTACTAAATATAGAAAAATCAAAAATTAAGAAACATTCACTCTTTTCTTCAAAGATATATGGCCTATAATGAAAGGTATTTTGTGGAATGACTAAGAACTATACCTATAATATACTCTTAATTATGTTAATACATAACATGGTTAAGCCCTTATGCAAAAAAGTATAAACAAACATTCAATAAATCATTATTTTTCTCTTGAAAACTGTGGTTAGCCTCTTAAATTTTATTTTATTGCTCTGTGGTTCCAGAGATTGAACTCAAGAGATTGCGTTTGCCAGGCAAGTGATTATTCTACTATTTAGAAATTCTTCTAAATTTTTGAAAAATATTAAAATTGATGAGACAAATTTTAACAGCACTTTTTTTTTTTTTCAGACAGGGTCTCACTATGCAATTGAGGCTGAGCTTGAGCTCATTTTGTATGCCAGGCTGGCCTTGAACCCACAAAGATCCTTCTGCCTCATCCTGCCAAGTGCTGGGACTATAGGTGCATGCTATCCTGCCTGGCCTACTCTTTGTTTTAAGATCCATTAATGTGAGGTCGGAGTCAAACAGACTCCATGAGTCAAACGGACCATGTGAAAAGGTCAACCTAATATTGTTAAGGTTACTATGGTTACTGCCCTACCCTCCAGGGTGGAATGTCCCTACCTGCCCCACAGCTGTAAATGCCCTTAAGATAACCCAGCCAAAACGATCAATTCCTAGAATGCCAGGACCCTTCCGAGAATTGCCCTCCCCAATTCCTGCGCCATTCAATCATTGTAAAGGTCAATTTAAACTAACCAATGCGATCTGCTTCTGTAACCTCGCTTGCCCCCTCCCCATTTTGCGGTTTTTGCCTTTATAATCCTAGCCCAATTTGTCATCACGGCCCACTGTTCCTGCGCATTCAGTGAGCCCCACACATGCTTGGAAAATAAACACCCTTTGTGTGTTGCATGAGAGCCTGCCTCTTGGGGTCTTCTTCCGCGACGGGGCGCTGGACCTTTACATTACAAGTTTGAAATCTTAATCAGGTAGCAGACTTTACCCCCATGAAAAAGTAAAATAAAGGCTATTGAAATGAGACAGGGAGATTAAGAGGTAGAAAGATCTAGAGAGACAGAGACAGACAGAAATGCAGTCAGCTTGATCTGCTTTAAGCAATATTGTGTGCAAAATAGAAAACCATTTTCTTCTCAACTTAAAGAGATGGCCTATCACATTCTTCTCTCTCAAGCACATAGACCTCAAGGTGAGAGACAAATAAAATATCTTAGAATTTTTCTATTTAAAAGCATTTGAAAAGATCTGTCTGCCTTTAAAAAGTGGCTTACATATTATGACCTTCTGTGTAAAAGAGGTACCTCTTCCATTCACGCTGCTTTGTATTGACATCCTTCTTTAGAATATATGGGAAATTATTTTTAACTCATTCAGTGACTTTAACTAATGGTTCTAATATTTTCATTAAATATATGATACATTCATGAGAAATACTGTAGCAGAAGTGAAAATGATATCAAAATATTTGACATTGAAAATAAGACAGTGAGATAGTGATATTTTCATTTATTAAAATTTACTGTACTCTACTGAAGTTTAATTATACTTTCATTTTTCCACTTATGCATTTCACATATCTCTGTGTAGTGTTATTTTTAAGTTTAATACTTCCTACAGTATGAATTTTTACCAACTTGATAAAAACTATCTTAAGTAGCTCCCTGGGTAATGTTCCATTCTGAACTCTCATTGCTGAATTTGCTTTCTTTTTTCCCCTAAAAAGTCAGAGGTCTCCAACCAATAATTCCAATAGATAAAATCAAAATAACTCTTCCTTAGCCAATTTTCCAAGTTCAGGAAAACTTTTCCAATAAGCTTTGCTACTGTAGAGCATAGTCTAATCATTGATTTTTCTGTGAGCATTTCAGAAAATCATTTATTTCTATTACCCATCTGGTGTTGCATCAGTCAAAATATATTTCTTTCCTGTATTTATTTTACAAAGTTGACCAAAGACTTAAATAAATCTTTAAAGTACCTGTCCTATGTGATAATGTCACCAATATATTTTTCTCCCAAGAAATTCAGACTTCCAACATCAGTCTGTAAAAACAGAAATACATTACATTAGATGTCTATGCAGCCAAAAATTAATGTGACTATGTCACATTCTCTTGTATGTTTGAAATATTTTTAAATATCTGAAATACTAAAACTTATTCCATATGCTCTGTGAAATTTGAGGCACAACAAATACTATCAGCATCAACATTTTACATATCAAGAATCAATAAAGAGAAAATTCAGAAAAGTGTTAATGGCAATTGTTGAGGTAATATACTGAACATATTTTGCTGCTGTTCACAAACTTATCTATAGGAGAAAAAATATAGTCACAATGATACAGGGAAGTAAAACTCCCAACCTGACCTGGATGAGTTCATGTTCTCTAAGAATGAATTTTAAGAACAAACAGAGGTTGCGGATAAAACTATGTTGAAAAGAAGAGCTGCTTATTGGAAAGGGGCAGAAGGGGGACTTGAACGGGTTGCTCAGAGAAGCTGTCTCTTTTAGGGACTTTCATAGGGCAAAACCATGCAGGACAAAGGTAGAGAGAAGGGGTCTCGCTTAGGTGGATGTGAGGTGGGACAAAGCTATGGTCAACCAATGGGATTGCAAGCACCATTGTTCAGGTAAAGCTAATTAGGCCCAGGACCAAATGGGGATGAGTCACATAAGCACGCATAATAGGGGACAGGGTCTCTTCCCCTTGGGGGTTGAGCTAGTGACTCACTTGGGTCTTTTCAGGTGACTGCTACCTTTTAGAATATCAATCCCAGCTATTACACTTTTAACATATGTTTGACCTTTAGGTCCTGTTCACAGCAGGAGCCTCCAGTCATTTCCAGAGTTGCAGACATCCTGTCTCCTGTATTATCTCTTTCAAGGGCCTGGCCCTACCTGACTGACTAACAATATTTCTAACTCCACTGCCTACAACAACACCATACAGAGTAAACCGAACAGGAATGTGTCAGAAAACCAAGCTTTTTGAGTGGCCACTTCTGCTTTTAAAATGATTTTAAAGGGCCAGCAAGATAGCTTGGCAGAATAAGTGCCTCATTAGGCAAGTGCAGGGATGGGGTAGATTTCTCACACAGAGTTGGAGTCCAGGCATGGTGGTGCAAAGCTGTAATCCCAGGGCAAGGGCTACTTAAAACAGGAGGTTCACTAAGAATCTTAGCAGGCTAGTAGACCCTGTGCCATATACAAAAACCAAACCAAAACAAATCAACCAAATCAATCATAAAATGACTTTAAATTTTCCAGCCTTAAAGATGTCTGACAAAATATTTAAGATTTCTTTACATTGCATGAAATTGTAACTTATTCCCATAATACCTTCTTTAGCAGTAAGGAAAGTAAAAAAATAATCTTGATAATTTACACTTATTTTGAAATTCCAAATAAAAAAATTCCCAGTGGACTATATACCGTGTTGCATGTTATGATATATTCCTGAAGAAGTGATAAAAATGAAAAGCGATGCAGTTTTAGTGTTAATATTAGAGTCAAGCATTATTGGACAGGACAGGTAATGGAAAATTGTGTCTGAAATAATCTTTTGTGATTTTGGTTGTCTGTAAAAGGATAATTTGGTATACATTATTATTTTTTGTAGCTGCATCTTATATACAGAAGAGACATAAGGGTTTATTATTCTTTTAAACTTGTTTATTTTTTTAGGTGTTTTTACATGCTAAAATAGCTACTAAAACATTCCACAAGTTATACTTCAGGGTGTGTTGTCAAAAATAGAAAAAAAATAGCAAAGAAGAAAAGGAAAAGAGATTTCTTTTACAAATCAAAACTGCAGGCATAATGTTTTGCTTATTCTGTAATATTCATTTTTTTACATTTTGTAATATTTGTAGTACATAATGCTTACATCCCTTGTGAGAAATTGGCAAAAGTACATAATACAACTTAATTCATTTTATACATCCTCATTCCCTTTCCCCTCTCCCCTCTCCATCCAGCAGTTGATTCCCTTGTATTTGTTTTGGTTGTGCATGCTTTGTGGAGCTGTGCATCTACATAATACATCTTAATTCTTTTTACATCTTTTTCTCTTTCCCCTAACCCTCCATCTCTTTATGCTTACAGAAATCTCAGTGTTTCCCTTATTTTGATTGCAAGCCCAAGGTCTTAATAAGAGCACAAGGTAGAAGATATGAAAATACCTTATGTTCAAAGAGATTAAATATGGTGACAATTCAAGAAACTGGATCTATTAACTTTAAATCAATAAACAAGACATATCATGTTTTCATTCTCTAAGTAGCATAAGGCATAATTTTAGTTGGCTAATTTAATAATTTATATGTTTCTAATCTTGCTGTTTTGATGAACTTTTAATTTACTGGTCAATATTTTGTGTGGTTCGATCTTTGTATATTTTACTGACATACTGATTACTTTAATTACAAAGAGAAAGTTAAAAAATTCATGAGTTAGCTAGAGTAGAATAAAAAGTTCTTTATGTATCCTGCATCAGGTCCAAATATGTGCAATGTATTAAATGATCTCCAGAAAATTGTGAATCGCTATTTAGAAAACAATATAAAGGAAGAGAGAAAATTCTTGAATTTTTTTGATTAAAGTGTTTTTACTCTAAAAACCATTTAGTTTTTTTCTAAAAAAGCAAAGCAATGTTTCCTAACCTGAAACTATTGACTAGACTGGAATTTTTTTGTGGTGTCAGGGATTGAACTCAGGACCCTCTGCTTGCTAGGCAGGAACTTATTCTACTGAGTTACCTCCCTGAACCTAGAGTGGAGAATTTTTAGAATATTAAGTTATTGAATATAACTATAACAAATGATATTCAGATGTATTTTATGTGGCCAGTAGAATTTATATGTGTCATGAAATATAACCTTTAACATTTTATATATTTGTTTAAAAATTTAAATATATGGAGCATCTTTAACATTTGATTTGCATTGGTATTTATCTGCGAATACTTAGAAAATATGGTGGACTTTGGTCCTTATCATAAGTGAAGGAACCACAGTTTCTTCATAAAATCTAGTATAATATTTTCTAATAGTATTATAAAAATATTCAGCTATCCAAATAACTACTAATTCCCCTATTTTGCTTCAGAATCCTGACTATAATACTCGTTCTGGTGATTACCATATTTAGCTAATATCAGACTTTTGAACTACATGTTATTTATTTTCTATTGTGGTTTAATAATAATACTGCAGACAATATCTCAGAATCAGTAAAACATTTTGCCATGTGCATTATATGTGAAGCTTTATTAAGTACCATCATAATAGATGATCAGTCAAAAGTGGAAAACATTTACAATTAGGTGCATTTATTTGCAACTAATTAAAGTTATGGGGATTTCTAATGCTGAAATTCATTTCCTAATTTTTCCTTTCTTCTTAGAGAGTAGCTAATATAACTTTGTACAAACCACGGTGTAGTTTTGATCTCTAGGACTGAAAATGAAATTTTAGAAAACACCAAGTGGTTTTATATATGGCTTGCAGTTTTAATGATTATAGAAAACATTACTCATTATTTTCACTGTCATATGTCTAGTTACATCAAGTTGCATTATATTATACTACAATATTTTTCTCACAGGGTATGTAGGACTCACTGACAGAGCAGTTTTATGAAGATGATTCTCTTGCTTTTCAAAAATCCTCTTCATTTGACATTTTTAATAGAAGGAAATTTGCTACATATTTATTTTTCCTTAAACTGGCATTTCAATAACTGTCTTTTTGGTATCAAATGCTTAGGATGCTGTCAGTGAAGGCAATCTGTTAAATTTTCAATTAATATAGTAAAAGACTCATTTCAGTCCAAGACCTAATTAACGAAGAACTGTATTTTGAGTGTGTGTCTCATGGTGTTCATATATATCTAAAAATACAGAAAGGATTTCCGAGTAGTTATTTCATCTAATGAAGTGCTTTATGTTTCACCCTCTTTTCACTTAACTGAGAATTGTATATCATGGAAGAAAATCAAATCTGATGATATTAGGGAGCTACAAGATTCATAAAATGTAGGGCTACTAATTTTAAAACCTTACTTTATTTCTTTCAGCGGATTACTAACTCTCTTTCACCTGGCCCTGTTAATCTTTACTGGTCCACATTGATTTTTGGTACTGTAATTTGATTCCATGTTTACACAGGGCTGGCTGATGCAGGAGGTATTAAAGCGATCTGAAGGCGCTCGAGCATGAATCAGTTCCATCATATTGTCCCGCCCCTCTAGTCCACCATGCTCACTGTCGAGCCTCGTCCCTGTTCTTGACATATTCGTTGCGGAAGCTTCTTCCAGAGTGCTCCTCATCGATTCCCTCCTGCACGCAACGTCACTTACAATATCACCAATATCAATTAGCCCAAAAGTGCTTGTTATTTTTTGACCTTTAAAAAGGCCAGATTCTTCATTCATTTCTTACAAATGTGTGCTTGACAGTATTATTTTTCCTGGTGGAGGGTCATGGATTTGTATTTAATAACTCAAGACTTTTCCTCTCAATTTTGTATTTGAGTGGCCTATTGAAAATTCCAATTTAATGAATATGTAAAAATATTTCTTGAGTTTTTTTTCTGTTCTGACTTTTAATTATAGTAAAATATGATGATGGCTTAAAATCATTTTAAGATTATTGCACATATCCAATTCTACTCAAAACAATCTATGCTACAGTTTCCCTTCCCCTTCTATATTAACGTGACAATACTCTCCAGCCTATTCTACACAGAACACTATTTACTGTCTCCATAAAGCTAAATATTTAAAGTGATAAATTGACATCACCAGTGAACAAAATTTTATAGTTCAATTGAAAGTATCTACTTGACTATGAAATATGTCGATATTTTACTTGTGACAAAAACTGAAATTCACATTGTAAAACTTTGATAATTTACACTTGACTTTCATTTTTAAAAAAGGCTGGACAATTCAATGCATTGTAGGTTCGTTAAATTTTTCTTACGAGTATGAAATATATGAAACACATCTCTATATATCAAAACAGTTGATTCCTGGGGATTTCATGTGGTTCACACTATGACTTATTGTCTCCTTTCCTTTCTCATTGTTGGGACAAAATACCTGACACCCAAAATGTAGGAAGAAAGTTTTATTTATCTCATAGTTTGTGGAGGTTTCAGAGTGGCACATGGCAGAGAGCAGCAGTTCATGGCAGCAGAAAATAGCGAAGAACAAAGGGAAGGACCGCAGCTGCTGCTTCTACCCAGCTCCTCCTTAAACAAGCTACCCTGGGACTGGGGTTGTAGAACTCATTGGGTGTCCGTGCCTTCCTCTTGCACAGCACGAGGATGTTTACAAACATCTTTATGAAGAATCCTGGCTCTCTGCTGGGTAAACTTCTCAAGTTGACACAATGAATCAACGAGTACATTTACTTTCTACCATTTCTTTATTTCAGTTTCCATTTAAAATATAATAATGACAAGTATAATATCTTTATAATAATATTGTCTGTTGCCAATTGTCTGGTTTCACTAGGAATTTTATAAATACTATATTAGTTTTCTATTATATAACAATTATCATAAGTTTAATGCCGTAAGGCAATGTCCATTTATTAGGTTAGAATTCTATAGGACACTCCATAAGTTCTCTTAATAGTATCCAAAATTCCTTGTTGAGTTTTTAATGTGTTGGATCTGAGATAAAATCTTGCTTTCAAACACATTTGGAAGCTTTTGAAAGTATACAGTTGTGATCAAAATGTATGTTGTGAATATTGACATTAGAAAGCTAAAATTATTAGAGTAAAATACAGATTTCTGCTAACTTATCTCAAAATATTCCCACTCAATTCAAATACCATTGTCTTATCATTCATGCTATTTTCTAAAACACCTCTGGAAGTTCCTCATGAAGTGTCTTTACAACATATAACAAAAATATGGTGAGTTCTGCTGTCCAGTGCCACCCAATGGAAAACAATATCATAATGACAATACAATGTGTTACAGTCCACCTTATTCACAGGACCTGGTACCGTGCTACAGATAGCCACTCCCCAAAGTCAAAATTAGCATAAAGTAAACACTTTGGATCACTTTAGGATATTTTGGCAGCTACAGCAGGTTCAATGAAAGACACTAGCAAAAGAGGACACTAGGGAAACAGGAATTCCAGAATTGGTTCGAAAAGAGTCAAAATGATGAGCTGTGTTCAAAGCAACAGAGAATATGGAGAGGGGGCTTAATACCAATGCGTCTTTTACTGGTGAATGTGTCAGTGTGTTTATGTGTGTGTGTGTGTGTGTGTGTGTGTGTGTGTGTGTGTTACTGGAGTTTGAATTTAGGGCTCTGGAGCTAAACTGCATTCCTGTCTTCATTTGTTCCTCCTGCTCTGCCTCTTCCTCCTCCCTCTCTTCCTCTTCTTCTTCCTCTTCCTCTTCCTCTTCTTCTTCTTCTCTTCCACTTTTAAATAGGGATTCACTAACTTATCCAACCTGAAATTAACATTAATGTACTTTTTTTACATACCAAAAACAGCTCCCTCTGTTTATAGTTCTCGATTTGTCTTTATTAGATAGCTTTTAGAGAGGACCTTAGCTTCTAACAGCTTCTAGGTTTTTAATTACAGTATTGTATGTTTCTTTAAAAGAAAATGTTTTGTGTTTTCAATCTCTCACTTTGCTATCTACTACCAGTTGAAGAAAGAAAAAGAAATTCCTGATTGGATTAAGTGACTACTTTATTTAACATGGCATTATCATCACAATAGTTTTCCACCACATTTCCGGTTCTAAACACATGAGAAGGTGAATATTTTATTCAATACTGAGAGTCAAGGGTGAGTTCTTAAAATTATTGATCTTCACTATCAATTCTTTTTAAAGTAAGTTTATTGGTAACCTTTAGATATACACTATCAGTTCTATCTCTCAACTTTTTTCTTCAACAAGTAGGTAACACTATTTTCAGAGTTACAAATAGCAAAATCAATGGAATGATTCTAAGTAGTTTACTCACTTTTATGATTTTAGACAAAACTACACCACATCCTGATGCTAGATATGTCTGAAGCCATCTCCTTTATTATTGTTTCCATGACATTAATTATGATGCTCAACATTTACTGTATATCATTGTTTCCACATTACTGTCAGAATACTTATGAAGTTCACAAAACTGAGTAAGTTACGGTTTTAAAATATGCAACTTAATACAGTGTTTTTCAGTAGTGATAAAGTACCAAAGCGCAATGAACAGGTATTCCAAAATGAGTCTCCCTTTGTTCACCTTTGTCTTCGTTTTTAGGTTATCATACCAACTTGGTTTAATAAATCTTCTGTAGAATAATCAATGGCTCAACAATTTTTAAGTGAAGTTCTAACTTCTCATTTCTAAGATCTATGAAAGAACCTCTAAGATACATTTTCTTTTATTTTGAACTGGGGATCTTTTTACGCTGTCTGGGTTACTCTCAAACCCCTGGACTCAAGCAATTATCTTACCTCTGCCTCTCCGGTACCCAGGACTACAGAGCTATCTGATGATTTTAGTGTCAGCTCCTTGGAAACTGTGTTGACTGGTGATACACAAAAATTGTAAGATGACAAATGTATCATTTTAAATCTGCCAATGTTTGAAATCTGTTATATGGCAACAGCAGGGAAAATAATCTTCTATAGTTGTAAATGCTAGATGTTGGCTTTTCCCAGGTACTGACTAGCCATTGTTGTTTGATCACAACAAAATAAATACCAGCAACAAAGGACTGAGTACCTTCAGAAGAGTCTAGCTATTTTAATCTCACCAGTCAACCCACTGAAACTTTCTTTATGTTAGTAAATAATAGCAGTTCTAAACTTCACTTACCTCAACTCAACACTGATATTTACAAACTTTTCACTTTCTCTGTTTAGTTCTTGTTTCCAAACTATATCTTAGTGATTTCCCTATGTCACTTTAACTTGATGATCCTATAATAATTTTAATTATTTCTGATGTTGATTTTCCTATAACTGTGTATAACTCATATTACAGAATGTTATGTAATATCAATGAAAAAATAGAGCACTTTAAATTCACACAATTTATGCGCAGTTACATCACTAACTACGTATATTATCAAGGGAACTCAGATTTTTTTTCCTGATATTTATGATTTAAAATATAATCATTCTCAGAAGCAGTCATTCACCAATCCACTTCCATTAAAATATTTTTTTTATGGGCAAAAGACCACCACAAACAGATGTTAGGCGTACTCCAAGAAAACAGATGTGAAAACTTGAGTTGATGGTTCTGTGGTTTTAGACAGCATTGACTGAAGTGAACTTACTCCCTTCCTCTAAACAACTGGAAAGGATTTGAAAGTGGAGGTGACCAGCAGAACACAGAATGCACAGATTTCTGCCCTCCCATTGTAGAAGAGCAGGAACAACAACGTAACTGTTGCTGTTAAGGAACTCTAGTCTGGGAACTTCCTGGAATTCCGCCCAGTTAATGAAGGACTGTCCAGTCTGTCCCACTGTCCAATCACCCAGTAATGGACTGACCAGATTTTCAGTTGCTTACCACTTGTAGATACCTAGCAGATAGAAACCTTAGTGGGAACTTAGACATAGTGCATACAGTCTCTTCAAGGCAGAAAACAAAACTCAGCAGCTTACTAGATATCTGGCTGTTCTCTTGGATGAGAAGCATAAGTTACATATATTAGCATATGACTTAATAACATCTCATTGAACTTAAAATTGTATCTTCATTTGTTGTCTGTTGAAAGGTGTTGCACCTCTAAGGAAACTCGATCTTTATTTTTCCACTGTATCTATGCCAACAAATTGGCCTTCTGGGTGCAAGAGCTTCAGTTTGTATTACCTTTATGATATTAGAACTAATGTTTTTTTCTCATGAGGTAAATTTGACATAGCACATTGATTTGAATGTTTCCTGGGTCTAGTGAATAATATAAATTTAATCTCATTTATACAGAATAATATAAAAATTAGTCAAATTTAACAAGAAATCAATTTTTAAATTTCTTTCTTCAAGCATGACTGTGACATTCTATTTCAAATGCTGCCAATTTCTGCCACAGTCTTTCTTGCCCTGGATGGGCAGTCTTCTTTTCTTATGTGAAAGACCCCTGGATGAAGGCTGCTTAGCTGCTTTTACAGAAGCAACTCTAGTTGTGTATTCAGTCTTTAAATGATTGTCTCACTGAAAGTATTTTGTGTCATTTATAAAAGTCTGGAGAGTAATGCCATTTTCATGCTAAGGAGTGATTTTATTAATTTCACACTGTCTTTCCACTGGTGTCATGCTCTTTGTCATGGTTTGACTCTTTGGTCCTGTGCTCTTTAGGCATGCTTAGATAGTTTTAAAAGACACTGCTTAAAGTCATCTATGTATTTCTCTTTTTATTTTCTGGTTGATCATGACCATGGATTAATAAAATTTCAAGAGAAATCTGAATATATATGTATATATATTATTTTTTATTTAGAATTTAAAATTTAAACAAAATCTATGGTTTTGGTCAGTTTAAGTGGGACTGCCCAGCTAAACTGAGTGGTATGGTTCTCAACCTGGAAGACACACCTGAGGGTTGTTTCTCATGCCATAAAAGGAGGACAGGTGGACGAGAAGACTCTGTGTTGCTGATTTCCCTGGGGAGGTTTTGTTGTTGCTGGTCTTCCTGATAGGAACACTGCTGTGCTTGTCATAGTAGGAGGAGATGGGATCTTTGCTGTCCCTCCGGGTGGGTGCTGCTCAGCCTGCTGGCACAGACCTTCACCTTACTGGCCCAGACTCTGTCTTCTATGCCACCATTTGGGTCATCCTGGTGCATTTCCTTGATACACATTTGCATATGACATTGCTCTGGAATCTAGGTCTCTACCCAGACTTGTGGAGGATATTGCTGTGGGTTTCAGGCCTTGCGCTGGACACATGCAGGTGGTCCATGGGATTCAGACCATGCGCTACATTCCTCAGATCTCTACCATGAGGACAGTTCTTAGCTCTCTTTTGTGTTTAACTTTTGGGATAAATGTTACAAGATATTCCTATAAATTTATGTCTTGTTCCAAATTTATTTTCTTGCAAATCATTGACTATAACTCAAATATTGAATGAGTTTGCTGAAAGAGAAAGTTTAATGAAAAAAACTATTATCTGTTACATGATGTTAAATATGACAAATGTTGAAATTTATATCAAGGAAATATATGTTAGTTACTTAAATAGTTTAAAAATAGAACATTGTGTGCACATGTTAATGCATATACATAATTGGTTTCACTTAATACCTCAACTTATGTTTAAACTATAATTAGAGCTTGCTGATGTAATATTTACATCAACATCATTTCCGTTTTGCTTAAGCTTCTGCAGAGCAGCTGGAGACCACTCAGAGGTGGTTCCTCCCCTCTCGGTGGCCTGTGCAGCAGGGGATGCTAGACCAGTCTTCTGTGGCCACCTGAGTACTCCATCCAGTGTGTTTGTCAGGAAACTGCTGAATGGGCAAGGAAGGCACACACTTGCCTTCAGATGCATACATATTGTTTCCATCTTCACTATAGAACAAAGGAAGAAGAAACAGAAAGAAGGAAGGGAGGGAGGGAGGCAAGAAAAGAATGTGGAAGGAGCGGGAGAAGCTAGTGTAAGTACCACGGTGGGGAGCACTGGGGGAATATCACTTAAACTCCATTGTCAAATTGGTTCCACTAAGAGGCACCTAAGGACGCGATGGGATTATGGGGTCTTGTATTTACCTGTGCTTACAGCAGTGAAGCACCCTTGGAGGCAGGGCACTGTGGGAGGCTTCTCGGGCTGTCTCTCTGGTTGGCACTGCTCGCTGCCCCATGCTCCTTGGCCACCATGAGCTCAGCAGTTTTCTTCCACCAGGGATGTTCACCATGCTGCTTCTGCTGCAGAGCCTGTAGAAAATGAACCAAAAGCTCTGAAACCCGGGAGTAAATGGCGGTTTCTCCTTTAACTTTTAGGTACCAGACATTCATCCCATTAATGTGAGAGCTGACAGAACACTGGATAAAATGAAATTCAACAAATTTTCTTTGAATGGAGACCTGAGGTCATAGGGCAAAAGATACCACAAATAAAGAAAAAGTGTCTCTAAAAAAAAGATATTTCAAGATATTTCAGACTTTACCTCCGATACAACTGTATACTGTACTTTTCTGTAAAAAGTTCAGTGATTTAATAAAAAGTTTTTTAAGAAATGTTTTTTATTCACTTATTTATTTATTACAGGGTCTCACTATGCAGCTCAGACTCATAGTGATTCTCCTGTCTCAGCCTCCCCAGCACTGGGATTACAGGTGAGCGCCACCACTCCCAGTTTCAGTGGTGGACACGATGCGCTCCTAGTTCTAGGGCCTGCACAGCATGCAGTATGAGGGATTGAACCCAGGTCTTTGCACTTGCCAGGCAGGCACTTAGACTGCTGAGCTATATCCCCAGTACTGGAGGGCTTTTTACAAAGTATAGGCTAGTGCAGTGGTTGATACAGTGTTTCAACTTGGCTGGATGACTCGGGCTGGTGGGGGTCCTGCCTGGAGCACAACTGATTCTGCCCCAGAGTGACTCAGCACAAAGAGACCATACAAAGGGGCTGAGAAAGTTGCAGATGTTCACTTCCTTGGAGGAACTTCTGTCTCTGCATTAGGGTTGGACTTCATCGCCTGGCTTGCAGGGCAGACTTTCAGGCCTTGGGCTTGGATGCTTTGTTTGTATTGCAGAATCTTCAGTCATCTGTTGCAGACCCATCAGCTGAGGAAGAGACTTGCACGGAGCATGGCAGTGAGCTTCAGCCCTTGGGATTGGATTCTTCAGTCTAGGGTGTGCAGACGCCCTCTGCAATCTCCCTCATCCGATTCTGCAGCTGACTCTTGTAAGCCAGTCTTGTAATTCCTTATGCATCGTATATCTTGTGTTAATATCTATTCCTTGTATTATATCTTTTCCTCTAAGTAAAACCCTGACCAATACAGTTAGCATGAAAGTGAGAAAGCTGTTGAAGGCCAAAGATGTAGAGAGATTCCCACTCCTCTATGGTCTCTTCTCCAAGCACCTTAAACTGTGAAAAGGAAGCCTGGAAGACTCTGAGAAAACATCTCTTGTCACTTATGGGGTGAGATGAATAGCACTGACTGTACCCCATAACCTATTTCCCCCATCTCTGCTAATTAAAAAAAATTTACTCTGGAGGAAAAGGGCAAGAACACTGATGTGTATGAAAACTGGTGGAAATGCATTAAAGCTGAGAGAAACAGAACAAGAAGGGAGGCATTATCCTTGGAAGAGAACAGGAATAACTCATGTCAATGGCCTTTATCAGATGAGAAGCACTAACATTTGTGAAAGTCATATCTTCAGACCTAAAGTCTCACACCTGCTTTATATACAAGATGCTAACATACAGAGATGGTGAATTAAGATGTACAAATTATCTGATAATTTTGAAAATATAAAAAAGTTCTAACACAATTTTATTTTGTGTTTTTGAGACAGGGTTTCACTATGCAATTCAGACTGTCCTTCAACTTCTTGTTAGCCGTGGATAACTTTGAGCTCACGGAGAAGCCCCCTGCCTCAGTCTCCCAAAGGATGGAGTTATAGGCGTGCACCACAACTTGCTTCAATGCAAATGGTTTTCATGAACTAAAAACTATAAAATGTGCACATAGGTACTTAAAGTTGCATCCACAGTGTTTCCTTTGGACATCATCTACCATCAGTGCTCTCATTGTCTACCATGGCCCAGTCTCTAAGATTGTGGCACTTAACTGATAGCCCACTGATAGATATTAAAATCTGAAGGGGTAAGGTTTGATGGCCAGAACTGGATTATTTGGAACATGCTTTTGAAGGAAATATTAGAAGAGGCATATTTTCCTAATTTTTTTTTTCCTGCAGTAATGAGGCCAATATCTTGTCATACAATCGACTGCCACTAGAGCGTCCAACCCGATGGAGTCCCCAAATTGGCAATGTCAGCACCAAGACTTCTGAAATCATCAGCAAAGGTAAATTTCCTTTTTATTTTATTTTATTTTATTTTATTTTATTTTATTTTGGTGGAGGGTCTCACTATGCATGCAGCCCACATTCATAGTGATCTTCCTGCTTCTTGCCTCCCATGTGCTGGGATTACAAGCATGCACCGCCATGCCCAGATTGCATCACTGGCTCAGTGCACCCACAGGAGGGGCCAGTGTGGCATGTGGAACCAGGGATCAAACCCTGGTCCCTGCGCTTACAAATTTCCTTTTTAAAGTGACTACCTCAGGAATTTTGTTTTACTGTAACAGAAATCAACTATACCTATTACACTCTAAGTGTCAGGTATTGACTTTTTAAGGATGTTTTTCTCAATTTCCCTGTTTAAGAGTGTTTCAGTTAGTTGAAAAATCTAACATGGCAAGTACTTTGGCATTTTTCTTAAAGTATTCAATGCTATTTTTTTTCTGGTAATATTTCAAGTTTTATTATTTTTCCTTTATCAAAATTACTCTTTCCTTCAAATCACTGTAATGGACTTTGTATTTGTCAAATTGTTAAGTTTTCTTTCTATTTACTTTTATAAATGTTTAAACCATGAATGTTTTACTAAAAAGGACATAATTACAATATGAATTGATATTTCCAAAATGTCTTGAAGGTCTGGCTATAATGTTTTCATCACTTTTTCAAAATTATTTACCTTTTTCTTGCTTTGGTGACAGTTAAGTAAAAAAATCCAGAACCCAGAATGGAAAATAATAGGAGAGGAGTGTATCAGTTGTGCCTTCGAGGTTGGTACATTACCAGGATCTATAGTTCCTTCAGCATCACTCTTTGTTTAATATTATCTTATGAAGAGAATCCAGTGTTTCTAGGGCTGGCCAAATAGCTGAGCAGATTAAAGTGTCTGCAAGCTGGCGCAGAGACCCAGGATTTGATCCCTGGGCCTGCCGTGCTGGCCCTGCCCCTAGCAGCACCCAGAGACAGCAATTGAGACTGGACATGGTAGACTTCACCTGTAACCCCAGCTCATGAGAGGCTGTAGATAGGCTGATCACTACGAGTCTGATCTGATAGAGATACCCTGAACACCCTTCAGAACCTTCACTAAAATATAAATAAATAAATACATAAATAAATAAATAAATGTCTAAAACAGGTGCTCTCAGAGTCAACCTAAAGTTTGCCTCTAAGTAGGCAAAGATTATGTACTGTGAAATTGCTAGTCTGGGATGTTTATATGTACTCAGAATTTAACAAAACTCATGCACGTATAGATTACTATTCCTAACAGTCAGTATTCAAGATTTTGTCACTTGAAGAGGCTACTATCCATTTATTTCTTCCCTGATCCTCTTGGTCAAAGCAGGCACCTTATGGGTAAGTCTACATCATCAATTAGTTTATCCTTACTCGTTTTTAACCACCACTTCAGTATTTACAGAATGCTTAACTTTGAGCTGCTTCATCTGAATGTATTAGTTTTTATTTACTTACTCATTTATATTTTAGTAAAGCTTTATATTGGGGAAAGTACTAGAATTTTCTTATTTACAGTCTGCTTCTCTTATTCAAAATTCCAAGTAATGACTTTCATAGTAAGATTCATAAAATCATCAAGATTCTTCCAAATTAACCTCTCCTCAGGTGCTGATTGGTTAGTGGGCAGGACGTCGAGCCTAAATCTTCTCTCATTGCCTGTTTTGCTACGGGGCCCACAACCACCTAACTGACAGGGCATTTCCATTAGAACAATTAGCACCAGGGTATTTTCACTGTCACCTCACCTATGGTAGAACTACTGTCACATTAGTGGAAGTTGAGCAAAAACATGAAGTCTTCTGCACTGTACTTATCCAGTATAACAGGCTCAGCAATAAGTCCATAATGTACAATTCCAAATGCTGATTCCTGGTCACCATCAAAGAAGACCTCACTGAGAACTTAAGGGAGGGATTCCTGACTTCTTTGATGTGCCAATCTTGAGTAGAACTTTCATCTTATTGAATCTGAAATGCAATGACATGACAAAGATCTTGTGTACAGCAGATGGCTCCATGGTAGAATGCTCATCTGAATATAAAAATAAAACCTAAGATTATTTAAGCTAGCAAAGAAAACATGGCATAGATATTTTTTGAGATACTATACACTCTACCATTCCTAATGAACTTTTGTAGACTGTAGAATCTGTTGTACTTCAATCCACTACTAAACAATTAAAATGATTGTTCTTGTCTCTTCTGTGGTTTGTACCTGTGTTCATGGGCTGTGAGTCCAAGGAGCATTATACCCAATCACAGTGAAAATGAAATAGTAAAACTACATCTTTTAGATGTATTTTTTCAGATATTTCACTTTAGTCAGGGCTCTGTCCTTAAGGATATTTCATTAATACTTAGATATATTTGCTTCTTTGCCACTGACAATTTTTTTTTCATTGTATCTAGTTTGTGGATAGCTAACAGTCTAATAGTAGTTATGCTTTTAGGAAGGTGAGCAGAAGTTGAATGACATGTTATGACATGTTTTTGTCTTATACATGTGTTAATTTAAACACATGTTAAGGTGAACTGGTTCAAAATGTCTGTATATTTCAGTTTCTTTTAGTAACTTCCAATAAATGTATCATGTTAAAAGCACTGACCTTCCAGTAAAATATGTAGATTGAATCTCTGTTCAAAATATATCATTTTAAAGCTCTTTGTTAAATAATAATAATGTAGCACACAATCCTTGCACAAACAGAATGAAAGATAAATTGTTGGGAAATAAAGTTCAAGCTTTGTAAAGATATAGAAGAGCAATATAAAATATATCATAATGAGAAATATGCATAAGGAAATAGTTCAAGCTCACTTGTACTATAGGATAACTAAAACTTTAGGAGTTTTGGGGCATTAATTAACATAGGAAGCAAAGATAAACAAAAGGTTTAAAATTTAGTAGACTAAGTGAATGATTTGTATACTAAGTTCAAGGCACATATACCAAACAAATGATATCACTCTCTTACCGATTCTCTCTTCTTTCATACTATCACCTCACGTCCTCCCCCTTGGTCTACGTAGAGGACAAATATAAGTATTTTCTTCTCTTGAGAAATTTAGTCTGAGAGATAGCAGAGGCAGAGCAGTGCAACATTGCCACATTTAAAAAATAAAAATATAAGATAATTAATGCTTGTTTTTCAGGTACATGCAACTAAATACTGTGCAACATTACCAGATTTTGAAGCACAAACATGTTTAAAAGAATATTAATAGAGAAAATAAAGCCATTTTATATTTTATTAGGCATTAGTAAGTTTTTATACCTTTCAAGAATACATTAAAAGCAAAAAATGATGAATTTCTGCTTCAGGATTATGAGGGAGGACAAGGTTTTCTTAGAACACTATCAGTGAATCAAAATAGTGATATTCTGGACCCTAACCAGGCTTCTATAATTTTACCATGTATGTTCCCAAATTTGTGGTTCAGAAACAATTGGGCTGGAGATGTATCTCAGCAGGACAGAGCCTGCCTAGTAAGTGCAAGGTCCTGAGTTTGATTTCTGATAATCAAAGCAAACAAAGAAACAAACAAAAAACACCTACAATTAAAACTACCTAACAAACAAGAACTCTTCATAGCAGGATGGAGATGAATATCCCAATAAGAGAGTTAATCACAATACTTTGCTGGAAAATGACTGGGTCAGATTGAATCAGAAGATACAAGTCTCTAAAAGTTTTTGAAAGGTTTCTGATAGGTTTTTTGAGCCAAACTACGGATGGATAAATATGAAGAGTAACAAGGGAGCACTAGGGCTAGATTTCCTACCTGAAAGAAATGGAAAGTGTACTGAGCACAAGCAAACAAAGATGCTGAAATGTGTCAATGGTCTAAATTATATGATTTATAAATACTATCATATGCAATAAAAGAGGTACACAATTTGGGTGTGTTTCCTATTCTATGTGAATTTAAAAGAACATATTTATATGAGAGAATCGCTGGCCTGTTCAATCCTTGGGCACATTTAGACTAGGGAAAGACAACAAAAAGTAATCTGGCTCTACTGAATTTAGCTGCGTTATTGATAAGACTAAATCAATAGTGCGAAGGTGGGAAGGGCCTGTGTAAATGACAGCCTGGGATTCCTAAAGTGTAACCCAGGCAAAGGTCCCGCCAATATTGAAAGGGCTGCCCAGGTGGCTGCTGTTAACTGATGACACACGTCCTCTCAACAGACAGGAATATGCCAAAGGAAACCGCCTCAGGGCAACCTGTCATGTTAACTTACTATTCCAAGTGGCTCCTTCAGGTAAATCACTGTTTTCCGGCAGAAAAAAAAAAAAGTGAGGAAGTAAGTGTTGTTGCAATGTTCACTGCTGTTCCTCCACACAACGATGTAAAAAGTTCTTGCCTCCCTGAAAAGTACGAGGGATAACATTTTTCTTGTCATATGGAAATAAAAAGGGTTGTCATCTGAGAAAAAAACCCAAATGTTACTTATCATTTCATTAGGTTAAAAAAAGGCATACTTACAAAACTTTGGAAGTCAGTGTTCAAGTATTTTATCTTACTTGTCATGCCTCTGTCTACTCCTCATACAAATAGTTTTTCACACAAGAGGATGAAATACGATTTTTAGTGTTAGTCACTATAATTTGATTTTACTGGCTTTTGCTATTAGAGAAATTTGCATTTGGCAGCTCACTTGTTGAATTTTAATACTCAAAGTTAGTTAAACATCTGTCTAAATTATTTCTCTTATAACCAGTGGTGGAATGTAATTGTGCATTCTGAATTGCAATTAGATTTACTAGAACAGTTGGACTTACTAGTATCTGCAACGATTCTGTAGGATTTTGTTGTTGTTTATATTATTTACTTTTCCAGTGAGCAATTTAACCTACTGCATCATATGTTGATGAAGGTAAATATTACAACACATTTCAATATCCTATAAAAGATAACTTTAGAAGGTGGAAAAGAAATAGCTATTATTTTATTTTATTTATTTATTTATTTTGGTGCAACCAGGGATTGAACTCAGGCCCTTACGCTTGCCAGGGGAGCACTTATTGCACTGAGCCATCTCCCCAACCCCAATAGCCATTATTTTAAATGTAATTCAGAAACTTTCCATCTACTTTTCTTCAAGGTAATAATTTTGTCTCTTGTGTGTGTGCACGTGACTTGCCATGTACATGCACACTCGTATGTGAGCACACCCATGCTTGTTCAAATATGTTTCAGAAATTTTTGTCTTGTCAGTGTGATGCAGCCAACAGAATGATGATGAAAATTTCAAAAAGAAAACTCTTACAAAAAGTAATAATGTCAAGTGGTATCTTTGAGTTCCACCTGAAGAAGAAATATTTTTCTTTCATGCACTATTTTATTGAGCTAGAAATCTAATTTATTTCCACCGGAATGGCAGCTAGATTCTGATTCTAGTCCATGATGTTCTGGTTCATCCATACAAAATGTGATTTGAGAATTTTTTCTGTTCAAAATCTGGGCATGAAAAATTGTAGATAATCTGTGGTGGTGCCTTCGGGTTCATTGATACTATTAACTATGTAAATATTGGAAATCATTGTCTTCTAAGAGGCCTTCAGATAGTCTATTTCAATGTGTCTTTTTATTCTTTTTATTTTCTACTAATGGTGTTTTTTGCAATCAGACTTCTTTACATATCATTTCTAGCATGGAATTTGCAGGGTTTAGTAATCTAAGCATTGGCAGAGACATGGGTGGGCAGAATCATCCTTCATCTCTTTTAACCAGCTGACTAATTAACATGCTTCTAACACTTGACAGCCTGAAAAAGGGATTTTTGTTGTGTAAATCAACTAAATTTTATGTATTTTAAATTAAATATCTGAGTAAATTACCTTTAAGATGGATTACACTTACTTAATAACTTAGACTGATTAGGGTTTGACATAAACTCATCACAATCAAGTCAAATGAATAAAATATTGAATCAGATACTATAAAAAGGTAAATATTTTTATGATAAAATATCCTACCATATTGACATAAATATGATTAGGAACATTGTTTCCTACATTTTCATATATATTTTATTTCTTCTTAGTTTATATAAAGGACTGATTCTTTATAGTTTTTTCTCTCTTTGTAGGATTATTATAGTGCAAATTAACTTTTGAAAGCAATGAATGCTATAAGTAGCCAAAGATTAAAATATTCCTTTTAAATTTTATAGCAATGAACATTTTTGCTTTGTTCCTATGTAACATAAATAACAGGAGCAATTTCTCAAGTCATTTCCTGAATCTCAATTTCACAAATAACAATCTATCAATCAAAACAAAATTCTGTTTTGCAATTGTCTGTTTACAGCTCCATAAAAGATTAGATTAGCGATGAAAGATCACATATTCTGACGCTGACACCAGAAGATGAATATCAGAAAAGTTTACACTTCAGCGAGGTAATATCCTTCAGATAAGAGGCTGACATGTGGAAACATGATAATATTGTATGACAATTTGAAGTGTGGGGTCCTGACTGTGTTAAAGACAGGGTTCAGGGAGTTGTAAGTCATTTATGCTAACTGGCTTGTCAAGATGACATAGCTTGTCAAAAAAGGTTAGAAAACAGAACCTGTGGAAATGAAGACAGTTTTGATATTTTATCAATATTTCTAACCCACTGGCTTGATTTTTTTTATTTTTGTACACTACTAATGAAAGAATCTTACATTATAAATTTACCCTGATTATTTCATAAGCATACTAAATTTGTATTCCATAATTTAATTGTAAATGTTTTTATCTTCTTCAGAAAAAAGTTTTTCAGAAACTTCAGTATCTCACTGAAAAATCAAATATGAATGTTAACTTTACTTTCAGAAGGTCACATTCTTTGGAAATTGGGACAACACAAGTGGGCATAATACACACTTCAACATTTTTCCAATCTTTCAGTTTCTTTTTAATCCAAAACTTGATGAAATATAAGAAAAGTTTAGAGTATATATTGGGCAAAGGAGATTATCTTTTCCATTCAAGGAGAGTAAAGCTGCTGGCCAAAGGCACTGCTAATATTGCTAACTTCCCCCCAAGACTAACACTTCTACTTTTTCAGAATATACGTACATATAAAGTTTTACTAAAAAGCTAACAATAATTATGTATCATGAGATCATTATTAAGAATTGTAAAGAATACAACTATCTTATTATCCATACTCAATCATTTGCCATATCAGCACAATTTTAATGGTATTATATACATTTTTATAGAGCACATATATTCCAATTATATCACCTATGGTCTGTCTCCTGCATTCATATTATCACTTATGATGGTGCATTATTTTATTTTGCTATTATTATTCACCTAGTTAGTGTATTTATTATAATGTAGGTTCCAGGAAACACACATGGTTGATCAGGTGCCCTTTGGGATATTCTTAAGTAAAAAGCTAATTTCAGTGATGAAAACTGTTCCTGTAAATCTTTATTGGTGGTTTGAGTATATTAAGAGACTCCTGGGATGGTGATACGATCAATCCTAAGAATACTAACTGATCTGGGGTCAGTGTCTCAGCCTCTTCCCCTGGTCTCTGCATTCAGATCAGGAGGAGTCTCACCAACGTTCCTTTCCCCGCACTTCCCATCCTCTTTCTCTCACCCCGCTACCGTAGTTTCTGAAATCTCAGAAACTATGAATCTAAAGTGAACCTCTCTAGATTCAAACTGTGTCAGGTATTCCATCCTGGTGATGAAACGCTGACCAAATCAGAAACCAAGTGATTAATAAAACTGTGTTTAAAATAGATAATTCAAATTTTAACCTGATGACGGCTTAATTCCACACCTTAATGAACACGTGGAAAAGGAAAACAGGTACATATTATGACACATCGCCCTTTTTATTTAGAAATCTACATTGATCACGTAGATTTGATAGTGAAGATATGAAAAGCTAATCATTCAAAATAATGACTGCATCCCATTAATTTTCAATTCTGTTTTCAGAGGTCTCTAGATATACACAAACATCATATTCTCATTCATGTAAAACCTGAAAGGAAAAATATCTTTATCCTGCATATGCACTGAATCAAAGAAAGGTAAACTAGTCTCTCCTTGGCATAGAAAAGGTTGAGATGAAGCACACATGCACAGGTTGAAAAAGAAAAAGACAGAAAACAACATTTGTGAAGGAAATGTGATCGAAAAGAAATCCAACTGAGTTAATGAAGTGTAACTTAAATGCTCAAGACGGGATCTGGCAAATTAATCCTCTTATAATAGTTGGTTCTCAACCCATGCTACAAATGAGGCTCAACTTTCCACCAATACTGATACCAAGAGCCCCAGCCAGAGGCTTTTAATCAATGATTCTGATGTCTTTGTTAGGTAGGTGTTCACACTTACTCATGAATATACAAGCAACAATGGTAAGTGCACTTTTAGGTTTTTTAAATGCATACACAGTATTTTAGCACTTATGTGTACAAGTAGAAAACATAATAAAAGAACCAATACTAGCCTAACCTAATGTCTAATGCTTGTGTGGGAGTAAATAGTACTTCTTTGGCTCCAGTTTTACTATGCATAAAGTAAACATTATGTTTCATTTTAGTTCCATAAAACCTCAGGCTTCAAATCTCTGATGTAATCACTCATATGTTTAAATTACAGAGTTTGATTGGAGCTTATTGGCAAAACATTTTCAGATAATGTAGTTGAGATATTGGTTGTTGATGTTTTCTGGAAACACCATGCTCTGAATGTGGCCTACTGAGAAATTGCACTTTTATACAATAGTATTTGGATGGAATATAAAAATATTGTAGGAGCCAGGGAGATGGTTCAGTTGAATAAGCACTTTCCTGGCAAGCTCAAGGGTCTGAGTTCAATCCCTTGTTCTGAAAAAAAAATATTGTATATGACATCTCAATTCATTCCAATTTCAGGTCTACTACATGCCTTTGATACATGTGTTTGGTGTCATTAAAATTTGGTATCCTCACATTTAAAATATTTACAGCATATGCATACATATGAGTATTTTGCTTGGCATAATTATTCAGATTTTATGAATATGAATATTCATAAATCTATATGTATCAACTACTTCATAAAATGTTAGAAGATATAGGACGTAAGATAAAACTTCAAAGAATAAAAGTACAAAAATGTCTAAATTGATGTCTAGATTGGAAGGAACCTCATTTTTTTTGGCAGAACAGGGGGTTGAGCTCATGTCCTTGTTCTTTCCAGGGAAGCATTTATTCCACTGAGCCATCTCCTCAGCCCCAAGAAACCTCATTTGGCAAAATTATTTAGTAAATTAAATATTTGAACTGTCTGGTGTTGGTTATTCTAAGAAACTTAAAAAACATTAAGATCAAATAAAATATATTTTCCTGATTTAGTAGGGTACTTTTGTTATTTTGAGTATATTTATTTCATTTCAAATTAGTTATAACAAATTGCCTTTTATAAGATCAAAAACTCTCACCATGAAACAGAAATAAAATTCTTTTGTATGTCATCTTGCAGATAAATTACTATATGAAGACATTTTTTTAAATATGTGGATATGTCCTTAAAATATTTTGGCCAACCATAACCCAACTGTATTTTTTTATATTTTATGATTTTTTTTGGTGGAACTAGGGACTGAACTCGGGTCCTTGTGCTTGCCAGGGAATCACTTATTCCATTGAGCCATCTCCCCAGCCAAATAGCTCAACTATAAAACAGAGTTAAAATGTGAGTAATGGTGACTAAAATTATTTCATGAACTTATTTAATTTTTTTATTATTTACTAACCACTTACCATACATTAGGTTTGGAATAAATAGCAAAACTTTATTTATTCTGATACTGCTTATACAACACAAGAAAACACAGCCTTAATTAAAATATCTATCAAATACGTGTCCATTTTAATGTACAATAGTAGGAAATAAAGTGCATGAAAAGATGTGGCAGAAAGAATTCATAAATAAGAGATACTTTAAGTTCTAAAAATTAGGTTAAGTAATTATCTGAGGTAGATGAGAAAAGATATGGATGTAAAACCATTACAAATTCATATACCAATAATGATGACATCCTAATGAAAGTATGTCAGATATTGTAAAATACATATTTAGCAAGAATAATATGAAATCAGAAGAATATTCTGTGCTCAGAGAGCTGTAGAAGCAACTATGTAAGTGAAACTTGCATCCATATTCACTACCCTATGCATATAAAATGGCTAACCATTGCAGTATACAATAGCTATTGCATATGGCAACCCACTCAAAGAATAGTAGTAAAATGTAAATAGTTGATTATGTGATGAGTAGAGAATTACCAAAATTCAGAAAAAAAGTCAGCAATTTCAACCTTTAGCAATTTCTGATACTACTGTTCCATCCTAGGACTTTTTCTATGTGATATGTACCAGGATACTTTTAGACCTGAAAGTTTTGTCGTTATATACTCCAAGTCATATATTTTGGCTAATAATTCTGATGTTCAACTATTACAACATGCCTTAAGAAATGATAAGAAGGTAGCTTTTATATTGATAATTATTTTATAAAAACTTAATAAGTTATGTACAGCCCATTTATTAAGGAAAGCCATCTTATGCTGGCAAAGTGAAGGAACAAATATGTACACATATTCTCATGTATAGAATTGAAAATGATCAAAATCAAATGTATTTAAATATTTTAGGCTTAGAATTTCCAGTCAAAATTATGTTTGGTCTCTTTTTTATTATTCAGGAATGCTATAATGGTGTCTCTGTTCCTAAAGACTTGGTGTTTGCATTTGGTTTTGTCATTTAGCAATAAGATATTGCAAATGTACTCATTTTTCTCCTGTCTTAATTAACATAGCATGTTAAGTGGATCAACCATCTATGTCACTGTTTGTACAGCTAAATTAACAGGAACTGTTTTTTAAACTTTAAGACCCGCACTTAGATTTAATGATTCAGATAGGGTTAAATGACCTGTATTATTATCATTATTATTTTTAATTTCAAAGCAATTGTGAAAATCACTTGAGTGGATTACTCTAACTTCATTACAGTTCCCAAAAATAGAAGTCAAAATATATAGGAAAAAATATTTTGCTAAAATGAAAAATCATAGGATTCAAAGCTTGTTTTCTGTACAGAATTTTCAGGTTTTAGAGGAAGAAAGAAGAAATAGGAATGTTGAATATATGCAGTATGACTTAGCCTCAGTTTTTCTAAGATAAAGTTTATATATTAAAAAAAGTTATATGGATATGTAATGTGTTGTTTTCGAACAGTAGGGTCTTGAGACTTTCAATGTTTTAGTTCATTAATTTGTTATTCAGTTTAGTTTTGTTCTTCATACATTTAGTACAGGGTCTCATTACACAGATTGGACTCTTAGTGACCCTACTGTTTTCAGCCTCTCAGGTGCGTGCTCATGTGCCACCAAGCCCAGGCTCGATTGCCTTCTCAGCACGCCCTGGGGGCAGAGCCTGCAGGGATGGATGGGGATTGAACCCTGGCCGCTGTGCTCTGCCTAGGCACGCACTTTACTTCACTGAGATATCTGGCTGGCACCATTTAATTTGTTATTAATGAACTTTATAATACCTTAAGTCTCAAATAGAGGGTTATGCCAATTCAAATTGCTATTTGAATTATCTAATCAAAATTCTACGTTTAAATCCATTGATCTACAAATATATACTTTTAAACCAATTTAAATAAGAAAATATCTACTAATTAACCTAAAGTATGATTTTCACATCAGCACCCCTTCTGAACTGAGTGTGTTTCAATGGAGTAATTTACATTCTTATGACATTTTGTTTACTCTAACGTCCCCGAACAATCTCTAACTATTGAAAAACATAAATATTGAATCTGCCGAGTTTTCACTTTCACCTGGATATGAAATATATTATAAACCTGTCAAAAATGTTAGATGTTTTACCTTTAATCAGTTATGAAAAGAGTTCCGTATATTGATATCAAAGTAGCACATTATGTATTGAATGATCATTTTGCTTCGCTATGAGAATAACAGACATATCTAAATGTTCCCTGAAATCGCCTAAGTAAGGAAGTGCCTCCTTGGTATTTGAAAAGGTTGGCGAATCTCAGTGAGGTGCTATCGTTAAAGAAGAGCACATGTACAGAGCTTCCATAAAAGTATTGGAAGTGAGACATATTTTACTCTACTTAGCATTTATGCAGCATTTTTGAAAAGTGCACTTTTATTAGAGGCTCTCACAACAGTCTTATGAGCTTCATCTTGTGTTATGTTCAGTTAGAACTGAATAAATTAAGGTCCAGAAAAGCCAGGCTTTGCTTAAGGTCATGTGGCAGCCAGGCAGTGCAAGAGGCCCAAATTACCAGTCTGAGACCTGACATTTCCATCATGTTGTTTACCTTCCATGCTGTCCATTTTTCCTCAAAGGAAAAAAATTTAGGTAATATCAGATATACGGCTTTTATAGGTAAGCTTGTACCTATGTACAGATAGTTATGCTCAAAAAGGCAAGTGATGACACACTTTCTCAGAATCATTTGAGTCTAAAACCGACCCAAAAACTCATGGTATTTTCTCTAATCATATATAGAAGAGTTGATTGTGGTTGTAAAGGTCATTTTATATCTAGCATATCTACTTTCTTAAAAGGAAATCTCAGAGATTACAAAAAAGACTCAAAGATATAAACTATTCATGCAAGTTGCAAAAATCAAAAATAAACAAGCAAACAACAAAAAGCAAGCATCAGTGTTGGAGGGAGCCAGGATTTATACTTACAGAAATGGACAGTTTTTAAATCTTGGATTTGTAATTTTCCTAGGTTTTGCTATACTACCAAGGGATATTTTTTTACAACCAGTTCTGAACAATGAATACAACATAAAGATCAATTGTGTCTTTTCAGTGTCAAACAAATTGCAAAAATGCCCATTAACTTTATGCAACTATGGAATAAAAATGCAATTAATATTTCTTGTGAATGAAATATTTTAATATTGATCTAGAAATATTTCCTAATTTCTACCACCCTTCTTATGTCTGCTGAAGCACATCTTGACATTGTTTTTATTTCATTTATTTACTTTCCTTTCAGAATCGGGGATTGAACTCAGGCCCTTGTGCTTGCCAGGGAAGTGCTTATTCCACTGAGCCATCTACCTAGCCCCTTGACATTGTTTTTAGCTGATTACAAAGCTTCTAAATTACCTCTCCATTTCTTAGGACAGCTGCACTTCTTCGGTCTACTTTAATTTATTACATAATAAGTATCTAGTATAGTAAAGCTACAAAATAGTCCCCATGAATTATTTAATTCAGGTAATCCTTTACAGATTTTATTATTGGCATAATATTTGATTCTGTTTTTCCTTCTTTTTTATGCTTTCTCTGCATTTTATTTTGTCAATTACTAGCACTTTACCCAAATTTTGAAACATATATACTTAGGATATTTTAAGACATAGTGTCTATAATAATTTTATATTGCAGAATTTATTTCTAAAATATTATATTACTTTTCTGTTTTCATAATTATTACTTAACAAATGTCTCCCACATGAATGTAAGTTCTATTGGTTATGAAATACTAATCCATTTTCTTCTCTTTAGTAGTATTAGTATCAGCAATAACATCTAGGCCCAAAAGTGTTGTCCACAAATATTTATTGAATTAATCAATGAATGACTACAAATCTGATTTGCATTTCTCGTTTGAGCTAAGCAAAAATAACATGTCAAAAAATTCTGTAGTAAATGCCAGCCTTATTTCTTCTAGAATAGGTTATGGGAACATACATATACATCCTACACATAATTTAGGTAACATAATTTGATAGTTGATAGTG
The DNA here is from genome assembly GCA_004027165.1 of Ctenomys sociabilis. Lineage (NCBI taxonomy): Eukaryota > Metazoa > Chordata > Mammalia > Rodentia > Ctenomyidae > Ctenomys > Ctenomys sociabilis. The sequence continues at coordinate 44,367 of PVKA01003375.1, forward strand.
TGTTTCATTTTGGCAGACCCTCGGGGTCCTGTGGGATGCTGACAAGCTCCAACCTTCCATAGCCCCCAGCTTCTAGGCATGGAGTTTCTACTTGTGCTAATCCAAACTTTTAAGAACTTAGCATGACTCTGAGTGGCCTGAAAGATGCAGGAGATCTGTGGGCCCAGTGTGCACAAGTGCAGAGCTTTCTTTGCACCACTGAAGAATTTTGACAGATTCTTGGTAGCCTGTTGGACTCTAGTTGTTTACAGGAAGCTGTAAAGATGCCAAAATGCAGTAACAAAAGGCATTGTCAATTCTCAGTCCCTGAGAATAAATCCAGGAGATAAAGACATATAAGAACTTGGAAATACCTAAATGCTTAAATTTCTAAAATGATAGGAACTGAAATAAAGAAAAAAGTCCATCCCACTGTGGAAGAAATAAAATCAGAGATAATTGCACAGGTCCAAAAGCAAAGGACAATAATTGGGAAAGAATTCTGCAGCACAGCTACAGAGATAGAAAAACAGAGTAATAAAAATATGATGGAAACACTGAATTAAAAATAAAAGGAAGAAGTGCCAACCTGATAGCTAAGTGAACTAAAGCACCTGCTTAAGCAGAACACGGTGGCAAAGGTTTAATCCCTCAGCATTCTGGGCTGGCCCTGACCCTGTGGCACACTGAGACAGCAATTAAGACTGGGTATAGTGGAGCACACCTTCAATCCCAGAGCTTGGGAGGCTGAAAAGTGGATAATCACCGTGAGTCCGATCTATGGAGTGAGACCCTGTGAACTCTGTCCTAAATACTACATAAATAAATAAATTGAAGATCTACAATGTCTGCATGAAACAGACACAAATGAATATCCAAGAAATTAAGAACTCCATTGAAAGCTGGCAAAGCCATTTGAATGAAACTGAAGATAGACTTTCAGACCTCTTAGACTGTGTTGCAACTAATGAACATGACATAAACATCTCTTAAAACTGAAAAGGATTCAGGAAATAAGAATTTAGTGGCTATAAGACAATGCATAGAAAAATAATATAAGAATAGCGGGTGCCAATGAAGAAGCAGCAGATATCACAAGTGATATAAAAAGACCATTTGCAGAAGCAGTAGCAGAAAAAATTTCCAAAATAAGAAAAGAAATTGACATCACAATAAGTGAGACATACAGAACTCCACATACTCATAATCAAAATTGATCTACACCTTGATGCACAGTAATCAAAATCTCAGGATCTTCAAAAGAATAGAATGTTACAAGCTGCTATAAAGAAGAGATCACCTTCAGAGGAAAAATCATAGGGATCATGGCAGATATCTCAATACAATCCTTCAAATCAAGAAGAACTTGTAATGCAGTATTTCAGGTCCCAGAAGAAAATAACTTTCAACACATACTGACATATCCTGTAAAACTGTTGAACTCAATACAGAGATTGTAGAAAACAACAATTGAAGAAATTCATGACAACCAAACTCACCCCCAAAGAGTTCTACTATATTCTAGAAAGGGACAGAAGTGATTGCAGAGTCCAAAACAGCAGAAAAGAACCACCAAAGAGATGGAGTAATTAAAAAGAGGGAAAAAGTGTGGAACCTGTAACAGAAAAACACTACAACAAATATAAGTCAATATTTGTGTTATTATCATCAAGATAAGTGACCTCAATTCATAAATCGAAAGGAATAGACCAGCAAAGTGGATTAAGAAAGAAAATCCCACAATGTGCTCCATACAAGAAACACATTTAACTCAAAAGGAAATTCACAAACGAAAATAAAGGGTTGGAAAACATTCCTCCATTACACAGGAAATCAGCCTGTGTTAGCTATTCTAGTTGCTGACAATATCAACTTCAAACCAAAATCATCCAAAGAGATGAAGAAGGTGACTACATATTTGTTAAGGGAAAACTTCAAGACGAAGAGATAATGATCATAAATACATATGCACCCTCCTATGTAAGATAAATTTTAACAGACATGAAAAATAAAATGAGCGATAATAATCGGTGACTTTAATATGCTTATGTCAGAAAGAGAGAGACCAACTAGGCAACTATAAAATCAGCAATATAATAACAGAACTGAACCAAACTAGTGAAGAAATCGCATTGGTAGACCTTTACAGAGAGTTTTACACAGCAACAAAGAACACACATTCTTCTTAGTTGCACACAGGAAATTATTCAAAATAGAACTTATACTGGTACACAGAGCACTACTAAGTAAATACAAAGGAATTGAGATTATCCTATGCATACTATCTGATAACAGTGCAATAAAATTGGAAATTATTGACAAAAACTACAAATATGATAAGCATATGTAAATTAAATGACAACCTCCTAAACAGTGGATCACTGGTGAAATTAAAGAAGAAATTAAAAAAATATTTACAATCAAATGAAAACCCAGATACAACTTACCAAAACCTGTGATATGCAATGAAAGATGTCTTAAGAGTGAAATTTATAGTGGTAAATTCACACCTTAGGAAAACTGAACAAGGCCAAATAAGTTGCCTCATTCAGCACCTCAAGCTGCTAGAAAAAGATGAAGTCAAACTCAAATTCAAAGAAGGCAGGAAACTATAAATATAAGAATAGACTAATGCATTGGAAATGAAGAAAACAACACAAGGATAAATGGCTGCAAGAGTTGGTTTTTTAAAGAATAAACCAATTTGATAAACCCCTAATCAACCTAATCAAAAAAATGAAAGAAGAAACCCAAATTCATGCAATAAAGAATGAATAGTGAAATCACTATAGGCCCTTGAGAAATTCAGAAGATCATCAATAAATACTTTCATAATCTTTATTCTTACAGGATGGAAAACCGAGCGAATGGACAGTTTCCTAGATACATACGAAATGCCAAAGCTGAGTCAAGAAGACATTCAAATTCTGAATAACCCAATAATGAGAAATAAAATTGAAAATGTAATAAAAAAAAAACTGCCAACAAGGAAAATCCCAATTCCCAACCAATTCACAGCAGAATTCTATAAGAAATTCAGAGGAGTTTTAATGCCAACTTTTCTCCCTTTTCAATGAAATGGAAAGGGCTGCAACTCTCCCAAATTCATTCTTAGAGGCAAGATTACTCTGATTCGAAATCCAGAGAAAGATCCAATTATTAAACAGAATTGCAGGCCAATCTCTCTAATGAAAATAAATGTAAAAACCTCAATAAAATACTAGCAAATGGAATGCAGCAAATCATCAGGATTATACATCATGACCAAGCGCAATTCATTCTAAGAATGCAGGAATGTTTAGCACACAAAGCCATAAATGTAAAACACAACATCAATAAAACCAAGAACAAAAACCACATGATCATCTCAAAAGGCGCACAAAAGCTTTTGACAAAGTCCAACACTCATTCATGAGAAAAAAAAAAAAAAACTACAGAGAATTGGAATTGATGGTCTATATCTCAAACTGATAAAAGTTGTCTATCAGAAAGCAACAGCCAATATCATACTGAATGGTCAAAGACTGAAGGCCTTCACTTCAAAATTAGGAACAAGACAAGGATGTTCACTGTCTCCACTCCTATTAGATATAGCTCTGGAAATGTTAGCCAGAGAAATTAGACAAGAAGGAGAAATAAAAAGATTAATTATTGGAAAAGAAGAAATAAAGTTGTCCTTATTTACAGATCACATGATACTCTAGAGGAGCCCAAAAACTCCATCAATAGTCTTGTAGATTGAATTACCAAATTCAGCAACAAAGCAGGATACAAAGTCAACACCCCAAAATCAGAAGCATTTTTTGTACACAACAAATACACTGAGAAAGAAATTAGAGAAACCATACCTTTCACAATAACATCAAACAAATGAAACTTAGGAATCACTCATACAAAGGACATAAAAGATTTATATAATGAGGATGATGGTACTTGAAAAAAAGATTGAAGAGTCTGAAAACATGGAAAAATCTTCCATGATCCTTGATAGGAAGAAGGAATTGTGAAAATGACCATTTCCCAAAAATTGTCATAGAGATTAAATACAATCCCTATTAAAATGCCATTAGCATACCTCACAGAGCTAGAGAGAAATTTCCTCAAATTCATTTGGAGCCAGAAGAGAACCAGAATATCAGAAACCATCTGCAGCAGCAAAAGAAAGGCAGGAGGATTCACAATCCCTCTCCTGAAATTATAGTATAATGTTACTGTGATAAAATCAGCATGGTACTGTCCTTCAAACAGATCTGACAATCAGTTCAACAGATTAGAAAATGCAACAAAACTACAAACACACTCAGTCGCATTATCTTTGATAAAGGGGCCAAACATGCTCACTGGAAGAAAGATAGCCTTTCAACAAATGGTGCTGGAAAAACTTGCTTTCCACATGCCAAAGGCTAAAACTAGACCCATGCCTTCAACCATAAACAAAACTACACTCAGAGATTTTTTAATTATTAAAATAGAAACACTAAAGCTTCTGGAGAAAAATGTAGGTAGAAATCTTAAAGACACAGGAGTAGGTAGAGAATACATGAACAAAATCCAAAATGCACAAGAAATACTTCAAAGAATGAACAACTGGGATCTCATCTTTCTGAAAATTTTCTACTTTAAGACAAATCTCCAGTGCAGTAGAAAGAAAACCCATAAACTGGGAAAAAATTATAGCTTAATGTCCCTCTAGCAAAGGCCTTCTATCTAGAGCATACAAAGAATTAAAATAAAACCAGGCTCCCCAAATTCAAAGACCCAATTGAAAAATAGGCATCCAAGATAAATATATATTTCTCAGAGGAGGAAATACAAATGACAAGTAAATATATGAAAAATGTTTAACATCATTGATCACTCAAGAAATGCAAATAAAAACAATATTGAGATTCCATCTCATGCCAGAAAGAACAGGAAGTCACCCACTAACAAAAGCTGGAAGGGCTGTGGAGAAAAAGGAATATTTTTGCACTATTTGTGGGAGTGAAGACTCTTACAACAACTATGGAAATCAGTGAGGAGATTCTTTTAAAAGCTACGATAAAGGATCCCATTCAGCCAGCTACTACCCTACAGGGTATTGTTCCAGAAGCAAAATACCATTGTGATATATGTGCACCTGTTTATATCAGCACAGTTCGTCATGGCTAAACCCTGAAAACAACCCAGATGTTTATCAAGTGAAGAATGGATAAATAAGATGTAGTAGTTTTATACAATGAAGTATTATTCTGGGGTGAAACAAGATATTTTTGAGGGTTTTTTTTGTCAGTAAATGGATGCATCTAGACAATACACTCTTAAGTGAAATAAATCAGCCCTGCATGTGGAAACATCACATTATCTCTTTAGTGTGAAAACCAGAAAGAAAAAAAAATGGAATCTAAAGGGTATAATCGATACTGAGAAAAAGAAATGAACTTATTCAAAAGGGAAGAGTTACTGAGTTGAAGAGAAAGACATGAGAGGGAGTGAGTGGAAGAGATTTGTCTATGTATGTTTGGATGGTTTGGACAACTGTATTGTGTATTTCTGCTGGTCTATGGTTAGAAGCAGTTAATATTTTAGTTTGTTTCATCTCCTTTATTGAACTCTATATATTTTTCTCTTCTTAATTTCTTATACAATTCTTTCTTCCCATTTTGCGTGCATGTATTATTTTCTAACATTGGGTCATGTTATATAGCTCCAGGTGGCCTGGCATGATTATGTATCACTAGTTGGCCTCCAGCTCTGAGCATTTCTGCTTCAGCTCCCAGAATACTCTAATTACAGATATGCTCCATCATGCCCAGCTAAACTATGTGAAAAGGCTCAACCATTGACGAGGTAGGGCCTCAGAGATAGGTCAGCAGTCTAAGCTTCTGTCTCAGCAAGCACAAAGACCCAGGTTCGATCCCCAGTACCACTTGCCACACTGGCTCCATCCCAAGGCACACTTTGCCGACTGAAGAGGCAATCCCAGTGCTGGGAATCTGAAAACAGGAGGTTCACTATGAGTCTGAGCTACCTAGTGAGACCCTGTAGCCAATATATAAAATAAAATAAACATATTGAAGAGGTAAAGCACTCTAGAGAAGGAGTAGTACAGAAAACTACTAAAACACCACACATTTCTGGAGCTGCTGAAGAAAGATAGTTCTTTCCAGGACATTCTTAGTAAAAGCTTCTGGAGTCACAGACCAAGGCTTCTTTGGAAGGCTCATTTTATGTCCCTGAGGGGAAGTGGCTGATGTATAACGCACTCCACAAATGAGAAATGGCTACTTAATACAGAGCCTACTGCACATACATTTCTCCTTTTTCTTTATTTTAAAATTACAGTTTTTAATTCTTGTATTATTTATGAATATGTGACAAAGATGGGTATGCACAAATTTTAGTTTTCTTTGACCAACTGTGGAAATTAAGACACAAATAAATTCCTTAGAAATTAAGTGTCATAGGAGCTGGGGTCAAGAATACTGACTGATTAATTACTTAAAATAGAAATTCAATTTCTCAAAAATAAAAATTAGCAAATTATATAAAATACATGAGATGTCCTCTTATTTAAATAATGAACTATTTAAAAAATGCATTAGTGGTAAACAAAAATTCTAATGAATTTTACAATATAAATATGAAGAACTAAGGCCTTTTCCTTCCATGTTATGCCTAAAGTAAATGGAAGATGTGTGATTATAATTTTGCTTCTGTGTGTATTGCTTTTAATTTCAGTTTTAATAATACATCTGTACTATACTTTGGGATTTGGTATACATAAATTTTAATCATCTAAATGCAAATAATTTAAATTTTATTAGTTTTTAAAATATGTAATACCTATTACAGCAATAAAATAAAAATGCTGAAAACTATCCTCAACTGTATTATTTATTTATTCTTTTGCTCTTTAGTGAATGTTTGCAGCACATGGTACTTGATTTACATTATTGAATTGGTACATGAGTGCAATGAAGCTTGTTTCCTTTTTTTCAGTTGTCTTCCTCTTCCCACTCATCCCATTTCTCCACTTCTAAATCCCTCTTCCCCATTCTTATTTCTAGTTCATGTACATAGCATATAATGTACACATTCATTATAGTTATTATGTTCCTTTACTTGACATATCTTAATTCTACTTAATTTGTACAAGCTTAAGTGTCATACAAGCATAAATACCATATGGCATTTCTCCTTTGTGTAAGGTAGAGTACAAACAAAGAAAATTCTCAAGATGGATAGGAGGAAGCAAGGAGATAGGTCTCTTGTAAAAGGGAAGGGTCTAGGACACACAGGGCTGGGGAAAGGAGGAAAGTGAATGGGAATATCCTCAAAATATTTTAATAACTGTGTACATTATTATTGTGTTATGTACATTATCATGTGTTAACAGCACCATTTCTCCATTTAGGAAATTGATTTGTAATACCCAAACAGTGATGAAATATCTTAGAAAAAAAGGCTTGTTTCTCATAAGTATTACAAAAATACAGAAAAATAAATATGTGTACTATGGCACTACCACTGGCTTGCTCTGTTACTTGTATTTTGGAAATTTATTAGAGAACACAACCGTGTCTTTACCATTCATTTATTTCTGAATTTAAAAACTGAATGCATATTTTTGAAACTAATGTGAATCAAATAATTTTTCTAACCAGTATCACTGTTAATATTCAAGTATTTTCTTATTATTTGCTGTTATGCTAATCTCTAAAGAAGTATGGGTTTACCAAAATAGATAATTCTTTTACTCTGTCCTGATTTATGTTTCTTCACCAATGACAAAGGTATTCAAACAGGTATTTGCATAAATTAAACTGATATATGCATTTATATAGTTCATATACTCCAGACAGTGCTACTAAAATAAGCCAGTGTTCAATTTCTTTGGAAAAGTTGCTCATCTATAAATGAAATCATGTGTTTACAATTCTATCTAATTTTAAATCTACTTATAGTTTATGTCCTAGAAGATGTGGAGGAAAAAGAATATGCCTTATTTCTGTATGATTTATTGTGGCCTTTATTGAGATTGTTTGGGCATGAAATCCTACCTCAGTTTCCTTATGTAACAACTATGGTAGAAAAGAATATCACAATATATATCTTTTGAGTGTTGTCAATATCCATTGAAATAATATCTGAGAGATAAACCTACTGGATTTTCCAAAGCTACTTAATGTACCACAAGAGAGTGATGTTGGTAAGAGAAACAAGTGAATGTCTTCTATCAGCTGGCTTTACCCTACATGAGTCAGTATGGTATTTGCTTTGGCTGAAGGTGTGAGAACATAGTTATAGCTGTTAATTTACTAATTATTTATTATTTGATATGCCTGGAAATATAAACAACCTAAAAATCCACTATTCAAAAGGCATACCCTAGGAACCTATAGATCCAATTTTTTGAAAATACCAAATTCAAACATTGGAAACTTGCATGTAAATACATGAATTCTAGGCTTTCATTTATAAAGGTACAAAGTCTAGCACTACTGAATGGATATCTCAACCATGAGCTTCTAGGTGGAGCTAAATAGTAGTAGTTCTAATCATAAACTAGGATATGGGAAGATTTGTAATTTACCAGTCTTCACTACACAGGTATCTGTGTTTACCTGGTGTATTTTTACATTTAGCTAACCCGGGTGTCTTCTTCACATTAACATAATCTCAATATCTGCTTTAGAATATTGTAAGTTGATCCAAGACTGACAATGAGAGTAAAACTAATTTTAGTTTATTTTACATATTAATTTTATTGAGAAAGAAGTAGTAATGAGACAGTTTCAAAACAAGTTAGTAGGACAATTACAATAATTAATATGTTGCATATAGTTGTCTTTATACTACTTATTCATAGTACAAGATGCAGACATAGCCGGGCGTGGTAGCGCATGCCTGTAATCCCAGCACTAGGGAGGCTGAGGCAGGAGGATTGTTGCGAGTTCGAGACCAGCCTGAGCTACAAAGTGAGCTTAAGGCCAGCCTGAACTGCACAGTGAGACCCTGTCTCAAAAAAAAAAAAAAAAAAAAAAAAAAAAAAAAAAAAAAAAAAAAAAAAAAAAAAAAAAAAAAAAAAAAAAAAAAAAAAAAAAAAAAAAAAAAAAAAAAAAAAAAAAAAAAAAAAAGATGCAGACATGATATCATGTCTAAACGCTATTAGTTCAAAACTTTCTTCCCATTGAACTAAGGGAAAGTAACTATATATCTATGCAATTTTGTATATACAGATATAAATGTTTTTCACTACAAAATGGACCTTCATTTATATCAGCCCTTTTTGCTTACTTTTGTCAGAGATGGGTATTCCATTGTCATTCATACGTTGTAGGTACATGAATTCAGCAAAGTAATCCAATGTAGTCCAGTAGTCTAAATAGTAGTGGGTTATCTGTGTGACTGGTAATGTCAGAAGTTGTAATTTTGAGCCTCTTACAGCTCAGCATATTAATATTGTTTTACTTTTTATACTTTGCGGTTATACTTTTCTGCTGGATGGTTAAGATCAATATAAAGTAATACCTATATAACAAAAAATGTAACTTTTATATCTGTCGCGGTCAGTCAAATCCCCTCAAGACTTACTTTGAAAAAATGTACAGCAATTTGAAGATCCTTTGTCAGTGTCAGCCATGTGGATGAGTCAGCTCCATTGTTTGACCGATTTGCTCTCTGTGGAAGACTGAGAGAATGTTTTCTCTCCATGCCACTCTCCTCAGGCAAACATCAATCTGCATCATCAGTCCCTTACCTCTGTGGCTCTATGTTCTCCTTGATCAGAAACTTTGGGACACTACCGAGTACAGGATGTGAGGATACAGGTTCTCTTGTGTCCTGAGTCCTCACTGACCTTGAAAGGCTAGGGTCAAAATGTTGGCCATCCTTGCAGCCCTTCTTTTGCTCTAATTTTTGGTCTGCAAACTTAAGTTGTTCACCCTCCAGAAGGGAAGCTTAATGGTATTATTACCCTAAAACATGAGCTGTTGAGTTTAACATCAGTATCTGTCTGAATATCAAAGCCTTAGACATAACATGGAAAACGTGTTTTCTGTCAGTCGTTGATGTGCTACACTTTAAATCCATCCAGAATGTGAAAAACAATATAAAATAAAAATAGTAAAAGGAGAAATAAACAATTACAAATTTTTACACTGAAATTTAGAAATCTAATCATATACAACATTGAAGGCACTAGTATTAGGCATTGCTATTTTCAGTGCAGTTGCTTAGGTCACAGGTATTGGCATATACAATTAATCAGGGTGAGCATCCTATCAATTAACCGCTTGTTTCAAAAACCTGATGGAGATCTTAGGATCATTGCCTTAGCCATCCTGTGTATGTAAATGTTTGGTTTTGCACCTGCCATGCTTCCTTACTTTTCTTCTTGCCCTCTCTTTGTTGTTTAGTCCTCAAGTTCTTGCTTTCTGTGTAGTTGTGTTATATCTTTCAATTTTTATTTCTTCTTTTGAGTTCTTATATTAAGGAGACTATACAATATTTACACATGTGGGTCTTGTGTAAAACTAATTTTAAATAAAATTCTTCAAAATCTGGAGTGTTTCTTTATGTGTGATAAATATATGCACCTACTATGTTATTTCTTTTTATGAAGATTTTCTGAAATGCGTGATGCAAATATAAGTTAAATGTCATACATTATGGCATGCTAATTTATCATTTTTATAATCTTACTGAATATTTACAAGTTGATTACATTATTTTCTTTTTAGCCAGCGATATTCAGTTCTCACTTGTAAAGACTGCACAAATGACTTTCACCATAATGTCTATAAATTTTGTTTGGAAAAGAAACAGAATGCAATGTCTCATAAATAAAACCATTACCCTTGGTGTTTTTAATTGTGAGGAGTGCTGTTATGGCTTAAATCTAGATGTTCTCCCAAAACCTTACACACTCGCAAGTGGGGCTTTGGGGAGGGGACAGGATGACAGGTGTATAAACACCTTCAGGAGATTAATCCACTTAATGGATTATAGCTGATGTGATGCTGGGCAGAGAGGCAGGTGGGAAGATGTAGGTCACTCGGCTATGGCCGGCAAGCACGTGCACCAATAGCTCTCCTTTTCCCTGAATCTTGCCTGCCATGCTATGAGCTATTTCTGTTCTGCAGCAGCTCTCTGCCACTCTGCCATGATTTAGAACCAGCTGACTAGCAATGGAAACGTGTACAAACTATGAGCCAAAAATAAATCTCTTTTCCTTTCATTTTTTGCTATGTGTGTGTGTTTGTATGTGTGTGTGTGTGTGTGTGTGTGTGCATGTGTGCATGTGAGTGTACGCATGTGCACCAAATGTGTTGGATGTTTTATTCCAACAAAGAGAAAGTAATTGAAAAAAGTGCAAGCACAGTTTGTTTCCTTGCTTTGAAAAAATTGAAAAAAGCCGTTTTCGCTAGTCATAACATTCTTAATGTGCACCGGAGTACAGCTGGGAATCACCTGCATGGCTGTGATGCACCTTGCATAGGTGGGGAAGCTGAGGACAGCCTCCTTTTCGTGTATGCACCTACTCGGTCAGGCTTTTGTGCACGTCAAGTTCATCTCTTTGACTATAGATATAAAGGGCTCAGGTACTGCCCTGTTACATAAACATGTATTTCTAAAATATGCTTTTGTCAGTTATCTGTAAAAAATATATAGAAGTTTCATCCTGAATGAAACACCTAAGCATATTTTCTCTATAAAATGTAAGTTTGGCTTATAATTTTGTTGAAAGCATTGACACTCCTTGAACAACTGATTTGAAGACAGCACTACGCAATATGATGAATACTCTTGAATTCATATTATTTTGTTTAGAGAAATTCTATATGATTTCCAAAGTTTCTTTTTATTACTATGTTGTATTCTCTTTATAAATAATAGAAAAAAGCACCCTACTTGCACAGTAAATGTTTCCTGTTAAGTCATGGTGTTGAGTACTGCATCTCAGCAACAAGAGATGCAGTACTCAACACCATGACTTAACAGGATACATTTTATCTAGTTGCCAATTTCAGGTGATTCAGTTTATGGTCAGCTGGCTCCAACATAGTGTCACTCAGAAAGTGCAGTGAAGTAAAATTGCCAAGTTCTTGGTGGACAAAAACAGGGAAAATTTACAGAAAGGAACTCACGAGTACACATTCACAGGACCTAAAGTCACGCCTCCACAACTCTCCAACATATAGCCAGTGGCATGCTTTACTAATTAAATTATTAACTTACTGTGTGTACTTAATGCAGTAAAGTTGTCAGATCTAGACTAATGCTTACAAAGAAGGCCTTGTTAAACTCACACGTGCTTAACTATCATTGTTATCTAGAGAAGACAGCAGCAAGTTATTTAGTTTGCCTAACTAATATACCCCAGCTGTATACAACTAGAATCTCAAAAATCACTTGGCCAGTCTCAACAGTTTCATGATATTTTACAAAGTCCATGTTTTAAGTCTCTTTGATATTTAAGGCAAGTTTTTAGAGTTGAAGCTACAAAAACCAAAACTTGAAAACCCTATGAGATAATGGCACCAGTTAATTTTTCTTATTACAAAACATAAAAAATATGGAGATAGAAAAGAATCACACCAAAATCCAGCAGGGCAAACATTAAATCCACATCGAGCATCTAGGGGGTACGACGGAGAGACGTACCTTCCGCAGGGCCCAAGTGGCCTTATGTGTGTATATAGCCTTGCTGGTTGGTGTCCAGACAACCTCTCCACTGATGGCCTGCAGCTTTGCTTGTTAGATGTTCCACATTTCTTTTCCCTTCTCTTTCTTTTCTTTTCCCTTCTCTTTCTTTCTTTCTTTTTTTTTTTTTTTTTTTATTGAATCTTGCACTTACCAGGGAAGCGCTTATTCTACTGAGCCATTCCGCTGGACCTTCTTTTCTTTACTGTTTTTCTTTTTTCTTTCTTTGTTTTCTCTGGCCAGCTTAGCCCATCCTGGGGGTAGGGCTGATATGACATGTGGTTTCAGGGACCGAACAGAGTTCCCTGTGCACTTGCCTAAGTTTGCCTAAGAAGGCCTTTTAGACCACTGATATATTTCACTGCCCTCAGTATTCCACATTTCTGACATCTCTAACTTCCTGGATTTTCTGCTGTACCCTTAACTTTATTTCTACAACTTCAAACAGTAGCCTGTTATTAGATGTTTCTTGCCTGGTCTCCCAAGTTTCCTTTGAAATCTGGGTGGAAGCTTTCTACTGTCTTCCCTAAAACTGTTGCATGCTGCATGTAAGCAAAAGCTATGCTAAGGATGTTAAGATCTGTTTTCAGCAAAGCAGTATTCAAGTCCTATCAGACCAGGGCTTTCACTAATAAAAAGTTGGCATTTTAAAGTCAAGCATCTACATCAATCTTCTCTCATCGTATTTTGTTGGTTTTCTGTGTAAATATAATATATAAATATCAAAGGCTATAACTAGTGTCCTAAGTATAAAATAAATTATACTCATTCACAGTTATTGTTGTAGGCAACTGAATTAGAAATATTATAGGAAGTCAGGGAACGTAGGTCCTCAAAGGAGCTAGTATGGAAGAGGAGCTATTTCCCAACTGTGGGAGAAACAGTCACTCCCACTGTGGGTCAGGCCTAAAGACAACTGAAGATCAGATACATACCTCATAAAAGATAAACATTAGGAACTGATATTCTACATAGTCTCTCTCACCTTGAGAAAGCCAACAAGACTCTAGCCCAACCCCCAGAGGAAGAGTTCCTGTTCTATACTCATGTCCTTGCTATGTGACTCACTTCCCCATTTTATCCAGATATTATCAATTTGACCCAAGAAATTGTGCTTGTAATCTTATTGTCTGACCATACTTTTGTTCCACTTCATGCCCACCCCGTGTTTCCCTGCCTCACCTTAGTTGTCAATTTGCTCTATAAAACCCCTTGTTAAGACAGTCCTTGGCAACCCACCTGGGTCCTCTTCTTCTCCTTTCTCAGCTAGATGCTTTCTTTCCTCAATAAATATATTCTGTTCTCAATGTCCGTTGTTCCAAAATTCATTCTTAGATTTAGAGAGCATGAATTTATCACAGATATATTTTAATGTAAGAATTTCTTTCATCTGTATCACTATGTATGGAAACCTGCTTTTACAATGCACACTTCCTAACTCTAGATTAGTGGACTTACCATGGTAATTGAAAATCAAATAATATAAAAATAACTGTCTTACTGGGGCTGCACCAACTGGAGTGAAAATGGCAGCAACCACAATAGTCCTCTCACAAAGTGCTTAGTAACACAACATTTAACTTTTGTACATTTCTATTATTTCTGCATACAGAAAGGATAAGACATTTTGGAACATAGATTTTACTTTGTTGTTATACTAAAGGAGATAGTTTTATTGTAAAAGAAACGTCCTATTCGTTTGCTAAATTATATTTCACTTTAAGATGCCATTTCTATAGTGAACATCTCAGTCTGACTTATCTTTATAACTTACGTTGCCATTATAATATAAATATCTCAAGTAATTCAGACACTTGGGAAAGATATTTCTGCTTATTAAATAATATATACATTCCTGCATTAGTTTATTCATGAATGCATTTTATAAATTTGATTGGTTTGACATTGTTTCATTTAGTGTGGGAACAAGACAGGAACTGCTGATTCTAGAAGTGCATTTTCCTAAACAAGCAAATCTACCTTGAGAAAAACTTCCATTTTATATCTTTTTTACTTCTGTGACCACCCCTCTCAAAATATCTCCATCCTGGTTTTCCAAGGAGTATATATTTTATATTGCTTTTAGACAATAAAATGTTGGCCCCACTTTTATGGAGAATATATGAAGCAGACATCATTACTTACTTATTATTTCATCTATCTATATGTATATATAAGCGTCAGTACTTTGATAGTCTTTCTTTTTCCTTTTAATCAATTCTTCCTCAACCTCTTGCTTGTGTTAGTCTACACTTAAGAATATTGTTTTTTCTGAAGAATCAAATAAGTTACTGTGATTCTAGGAAAACCAGGTGCCTAAAATGAGTTTCTAATGTTAGGGAACTAATTTGTCCATGCTGTTAGATCTCAAAGTTAGTGATATTATTGCCAACTTATGTGTCATACACTACTAGCTCTCAAATTTATTCCAAAATGATATGAGACTTACAGCAAATTTATAATGTCTTTGTGTTGGAGGTAATAAAACATTACATGTATACCAAAAAGGTCACTCTTACTTCATGAATATGAAACAATAAGTGAGGTTACTATGCAACCCATGAATGTCTCCCACTTTTGTCTCACTAAATGAGTGACTGCTACAATTTAGCAGTTGCTTTTTCTAGCTATACTTGCTCCCAGATGAGAAGTGCTCAGTTAATCGTAAAATTAGACCAACTTTCTGACTGGACCAAAGTAGATGGCAAATTTTTCTTTCTTCTGAGGTGCTCCATTGGTTCTTATGAACCATTGCATTATTTCCCTGCTTGTTGTAAGCCAGAAATCCAATTTGATCAATGTTAAGAGCAGCCCAGGTGCTTCAGTTGAAAGGTAGTTATAATGCAGAACATTATTAGACCAACCTAAGAGGAACTCTTAGGTTATGAGCAAACTTGAGCATACAGTAAGGTCAATTTGAAAGTAATCCTTCTGCTAATAAAACTGTACAGTTTAATCCATTCCATACACCAAGGATCTGATTAGCTTTCTAAAATAAAGTCACATGTATGTTATTTCCACGGAAATCTGGTTTTCAACATTCCACTTTGCACATAGTAGCACTACTTCTAATACATTATTCAATATATACTTGCTGGAAAGTTGTGAATACATAATAGAGGAAATGTATGAACATTTCATTGAAAAACCTAAATTGAAGAATAATATAGATTTGAAACACAAATCAATAAATTGTGAATCTAAGTCCTGTTATATTTTCACAAAATGAAAAAAAGCTATGCTACAATTGTCTATTCAAAATGGAAATTGTCCCCACTCCATAAGCTTGTCTAAGGTACTCAATCCATTATAAGTTTATAAACAATACATGGCATTTCGAATTCTGTCATTCAATTAAAATATATATTAATTTCATGTATTTTTGATATAGGGAAATGAAATTTCCAACCTGAAATCATCCGGGCTGAGTTTGTGTTCTCTGAAACCAAGGAATGAATTTTAGGAACAATGGAGGCTAAAAGCAGAATGTATTTATTGAGGGAAAGAACACTTGTCCAAGAGAGAGACAGAAGGGAATCTGAGTGGCTTCAAGGAGGCTGTCTTTACTAGGTTTTTTATACAAAACAGCCATGATGTGAGGGAGGTCTCAGGTGCGAAGTATTGGAACTGACAAGGTAAGTATGAGATGGGACCACACAATGTCAACCAATAAGATTACAAGCATATTTGTTTGGATAAAATTGATACCAGTTGGAGAAATGAGTCATAGCAAGCAGGCATTAATAGAGAGCAGGAGATTCACCTGTAGGGTTTTGGGTTAGTGACTCTTCCTGGCTTTCTCAAGGTGATAGAGACCTTTTCAAAATATCAATGCCTGATGTTTATCATTAGAGAGGTATGTATCTGTTTGATCTTTTGTCTTGAGGTCTGACCCATAGTAGTAGTGTCTGTCTCTCCTAGAGTTGCAAAGTAGCCTATCTTCCATACTGACTCCTTCTTAAGGCCTACCCTGTCTCACTGCCTGTATTTCTATGTAACTCAGCTGCCTACAACACTAGTTCTTTTCTATTTATTTATATTTTGTTGTTGTTGTGAGTATTTTGTTTTTGTGTTATGACGGATCAAATTCTGGACCTTGCACTTGCCAGGTAGGTGCTTATGCTGCTGAGCTATATCGCCAACCCATATATGTGTTTTTAATGCACATAATATATTGGTATTGTATATGTAACATACATAGTATAATTGAATCTTATTCTATGCAAATATTCTTATTAGTCCATATTTTCAAGTGTTTTTTCCATGTGTAATCTATAACTGAAAATGTATATGATGTTAATCATTTTAGCTAACGTATTTCCATTTAAAATATCTGTCTTTTTAACATTCAAGAAAGAATGATTGGCTGAGGAGATAGCTTAGTAGCATAAGCACCTGCCTGGAAGGGCAAGGGCCTGAGTTAGATATCCAGTACAAAAATAAAGTACGTTATCAATCTCATTGTGCATTTGAAACTTAATTTGCAGTTGATTATGAATCAGTATTTATTTTCGTAGGTTAATTTGAATTCACTGTTTCCTTTAGGAAAATATTTGTTCGAGTATTTTTTTTTTTCAAAACCAAGAATTGAACTCAGGCCCTCACACTTGCCAGGAAAGCGTTTATTCCACTGAGCCATCACACTGGCCCAAATCTTCTTTATTACTATTATTTTATTTTGTTTATTTTTGGCAGAACTCAGGCCCTTGCACTTGCCAGGGAAGCGTTTATTCCACTGAGCCATCTCCCCAACCCCTCTTCCTTTTCAAGTATTTTTACAGATAGAGTTGCTTGTCTCTTTCTGATTCTTTTTCTTTTTAATTTTATTTTATTGAGAGACAAATATCAAGGAGGCACTTTCAAAGCTGATTCATAGGACATTTTAAATAATTAACACATTTTCCATTGCTATCTTCTTCATGATTATCCATGGTACAAGAACCAGATAGGATATCCTGTCCAAACACTATTACTACAAATCTCTCTTCTTATAGAATCAAGTGAAATTAGCTGTATATCTGTCCTAATTATTCTGTATATACAAATACAAAATGGTTCTTTCTTTGCATCAACTGTTTTTGTTCAGTCTTGTCATAGATTCTATTGGTATTTAAATAATATGGATGCTTGAATTTAGCAAAACATTCCAACACAGTCCAGCAGTCCACAATAGTAGTGGATTATACACAGAATTTGTTGACTAGAGCCTTTTACAGCTCAGCATATCAATATGACTTTATGTATCTCGATTTTCTACTTTATTGATGGATGGTTAAGTCCAAGGTAAAGCAAGACCTATATAACAAGAAACGTAACTTTTATATGTGATAAGGTTAGTCAAGTCCTCTCAGGATTTATCCTGTAGCCCTGTACCACACTTTGTAGATCCTTTGTCAGTGTCAGCCATGTGGATGAGTCACAGCCATAGCTTGATCAATTTGCTCTCTGTGAAAGCCTGAGAGAAAATTTTCTGTCCATGTGACTCTCCTTAGGCACACTATACATCATCAATCTCATTCCTCTGTGGCTCCATAATGTCTTTGATCAGAAAATTTGGGACATGACTGAGTTACAGGATACTACTGTGTAAAAATATATAACTGTTTAATCTTGTTTTGAGTACAGGTTCTCCTATGTTGAGTCTTCACTGACTTTGAAAGGCTAGGGCCAAAATGTTGGCTGATCTTGCAGCCCTTCCTTTTCTCCAATTTTGATCTACAAACTTAGGTTGTTAACCTTCCAGAAGAGAAGCTGATTATTACCCTTAACATATATAGTTCAGTTTTCCCTCACTATCTGTCTAAATATCAAACATCTTAGGCATAACATGGAACAGGTATTTTCCATCAAGTATTGATATCCTTACAGAATATGAGAAAAAAAAATTTAAAATAGTAATATACACATATTTTTACACAGAAATTTAGAAATCTAACCATGTAGCAAGATGTAATAGAAGGGTCATGTTGCAATGCCTATCTCTGATTCTTTAGACATATAATATTTTTGACGTTATAAAGAGTCATATAGTGTGTAGATTTTGAGTATTGTGTTCTATGTGTTCAATTAGGCAAATTTTATTTGTTTCATAGTTCAAATCTCATCTCATTTCTGGATTTTTTACCTATCTGTTATAGGAAGATTCTTTGTAAATATACATGTATACATATGTTCATGTCAATATCAATTATTAAATATTATTTTCTTATTGAATGGCTTATAGACATTTATAGATTTTTCTCTCATTTATTTATTTTTTTGTTTGTTTATTTTTTTGGCAGAACCAGGGGTTGAACTCAGGTCCTTTTGCTTGCCAGGCAAGCGCTTATTCTACTGATCCCTTATCTCTCATTTTAAAGGAAAGATTCCACTGTCTATTGATGACTGTGCTGGGAAATTGGCAGTGTATTGCAGATCATTTCAACACAATTGCTGTTACTTCTGACTTTCAAAGAACTTAGTGGTCTTACTATAATGTTTATAGGACTTTAATTTTGTAAAATACATTCTGATATTTATGGAAATGAAAATTTAAAAAGTAGTATCTGTATATTTGGAAAATGAAAATAATGAATAAGCATTAATAATTTTGAATTTAATATTAGATTTCATACTTTCTTGTTTTTACATACTTCAATATGGTTTATTTTAAATGGATTACACTTTTTCAATATTTATTTATCTTCATGATGAATCTGACAGCTTTTGTCACCTATAATAAAAAAATAACAGTTATATTTTCTTTATTTGTAAACTTGGGCACACTGTTTATTATTTTTTTTTTCAAATAAAATTCACTAACCAAAATTGCTATGGAAAAAAGTCTTTTTTTATGTATTGATGTTCACTTGCTATGTGACTCACACCATTTGATTCTGATTTAATCAATTTACCTGAGCAATTATGCCTGTAATCTTATTGGTGAACCATAGTTTTGTCCTACCTTGTGCTCCATCTTCCAAATTCCCATTTTTTCCAACTTAGGCCCACCTCACATCATAGTTTTTCTCTATAAAAGTCTCCAGAAAAGACTGATTTATTGGTAACCCACTCTTGTCTCCTTCTGAACCTCTCTTGGACAGAAACTCTCTTTACAACAATACATATATTCTGCTCTTATCCCCCGTTGTTCCTAAAATTCATTCCTCAGTTTTACAGAACACAATCTTACCTCAGGTATTTTTAAGGTTGGGAGTTTCTCTTCCCTATATCAATGCTGAATGTTAAACTAAATTTTTTCATGAAGTAGAATAAATTATTATATGATGGAAAATAAAATGAAGTAAAAGTTGGTGTTAATGTGTTCTGGTGTCTCAGTAGGATGTAAAGGGTTTCTAAATTTTTCAGTTTTTATTGTTTTATGATTACCTTTTGACAGAACAAGAGATAACATTCTTCATATTCCATTCATACATATATAGAAATCATCTTAAGTTTTTCACCCTTCCTCACCCACCTATTTCTGGGGCCTCTTTCCGTTTGCACAATACCTAACTCTCCAGAAGTTCTAGGAGGGATCAATATTATGAAAGCATATTTGTATGTGATCAATGGTTACACTTTTTTAAATAGAAGTTTTTGATTAAAATAAATCCTGATACATTAATAAAATGTCAAATCCCGCAGTGTGTATAGTAACATATGTTTCATAAATTATTGATTTATTCATGGTAACATTTATATGAACTAGTCTTGAAACCGAAGTTTTGTATTTGTTAACATTATTTCTTAAATTTCCTTCTTTTTTTACTTGGTTATTGGTTAACACTCAAAACTAAGTACTCAATACTACTGAGAATTAAAACCGAGAAAAATCCTGGGGAGATAGCTTAGTAGAATAAGTGATTCCCTGTCAAGCACAAGGGTCTAAGTTCAATCCCTAGTTCTGCCAAAAAAAATCAAGAAAAAACTAAGTATTAAAATAGTAGGTTTGTACAAACATGTTGTTGTTTTAAAGGCTTTTGAATGATTATTTTATGACTCTGCTGAAATTGTCCTTATTCATTAAATATTATACTTTTTAATCTTTTTTGCACCTGGAATTAATCTCAGAACATTTCTTTCCCCATGGATGTACTGCACTACTTAGCTATACCTCTGACTTTTTATTTAAAAAAAATATATATATGTATATATATATATATATATATATATATATATATATATATATGATTTAAATGTTTGAAAGTTTTTGCAATTTTATTGTGGTCACATATCCCTTGCACAATATTGTTAGTCATGTTTTCTCAAAATTGGTATGACTACAGAAAAATTATGTTTTCCCATTCAAACTATTATGCAAACTGAGTGTTTTGTCTCATTTGTCTTATATTTTCATTGTTTAAAATAAAAAGACAATTTTTAAAAATTGTCTTATATTTTTATTATTTATTTAATTTATTTTTGCAGAATTGAGAATTGAACTCAGGTGCTTGCATTTACCAGGGAAACGTTTATTCCACTGAGCCATCTTCACTGCTCTCATTTGTCTTGTTTTATGTTTCCCTTTTTGAAACTTTGTACTCATTGCCTGCTAAAATTTTGCAGTAGCGTATTTCCAAATAACATAGTCTGATGCAATGCTTTAAGATAATAACCATTGCCTAGAAAACAATTAAAGCTACATTTTAAAATTGCATTCAACAAAGCTTAAACTGAGGGAAACTCCTTCTAAACTCTCTGCTGTTCAAGTGTGGAGACAGAAGGTGAACACTCACTAACGGACAACCTTCCCTTGCCTTCTAATGAGGGATAAGGCCAGGTGTGACACATACAGATCCATAGTGGCAGTGAGGGACAATGGAAATGTAGTGATATCTTCTGTAATCAGTAATATTTTGAAAGAAAAAAATACTGAACAAAAAGGGGTAATACATGTCTGGGGAAGTAGCCCAGTGCTAGAACATACTCAGCATGACTTTAATTTGATGCCCTGCACCACAAATAGAAAGAAGGGGCATAAAAAATGCAAAATTGCGAGGCTCCAAATGTGGTTGATTGTGTACCTTAAAAGAAAAGAAGTTTATACAGCAGGAAAGTTATGATGGAAGTGTTCTTTCATATGATTATCTGATGTGACTATCACAAATGACTGCCAAAAACCACAAACTCGCATGTAAACCACAGCAATCATATGCAACATATAATTCTATATGGAAGCTCAAGCAGCCTTCTCTATTAAAACCTAAACTGATGCCACTCTTGTTATCTGTTATGGTGGTCAAAGACTATTGTCTCAAAATATCTAATATTTTAGTCCTCATTTTTCTTTTCAGAAAGTTTCCCTTGTTTCAATCCCTCTGGGTACATCTGTAATTTATGATGGTGTGCATATTCACATTGCAGTGACCCGCTATTTCCATTTCAGTGCCATTCCCAAATGCATATTATTTGGGGGGAATGTTCTCTGACTGATCTAAGGTCATACTCTTTGCAAATGGAATAATTATTTTCAAGAATAGTTGGTAAGCAATCATTTTTCACCATCTCTATTATTCACCTGCCTTGTTGTTGTTGCTATATTTGACACATGTAAATGTCTACTCTGCTAATTTTCATATTTTTTCACAATTCATAATAATCCATATTGTTCAAACAAACACAGTTAAGAGGACTATTGCATTAAATGTCAGTCTCCTGACTCTGAAAGTCCAGGAGTTTACTCCAACAATAGCTATATAATATCTAGGCTTAAACACTCTATGGCAGGTGCACCATGATTCATGTTAACAAAAGATAAACACAACTCACTCTTCTTTGCAGACACTAAAAATCTCAAATTTTAATTGCCCTAGAAAGAACTCTGTGATTATACATAAAATGACAGAAGGAAAATGTAGAAAATAATGTTCACTGGAAAGGCTTAATATTATTTATCATTAATTTCATTGAGAAAAAATTGCAGTGAAACAGCTTGGTTCATAGGAGAGTTACAACAATTAATACATTGCATATTGTTGTCTTTGTAGTAGTCATTCATAGGACAAGATGCAGACAGGATATGCTGTCCAAACACTATTAGTACAAATCTTTCTTCTTAGTGTACTAACAGAAAGTAGTTACATATCTATCCTATTATTTTTTTATATATAGATATAAATAAAGGACAATTTTTTAATTTATTTTTTTAGAAAATAGGTTACAAAAGTTGTTGCTTAGTGTCCTTCTGTGTTTATGTGTGTGATACTGAGGTTGGAACCCAGGGCCTTCGCATAGAGCTATAACCCTAGCCCTTTTCTTTATGTACTTGTATTTTGAGAAAGAATCTCACTAAGTCACAAATGTTTTGGACTATAATTTGTAGTTCCTTTGCCTCAGCCTGTCAGGGTGCTGAGGTTATAGTGTCTGCTGTAATTCCTGAGTAGTACCCTATTATTGTTCTTATTTTGAAAATATATTAGTTATTTAAAAATGTAGCTCCTTCTGTCCTCTTAATTTTTCTGGTACTCTGATCATCTTACTCAGATTTTCTCCTCACTTTGAAATACGTTTTACAGTAGTAACTAATAAATTTTCCTTTTTACCATATTCAGTGACCGAGTAAACAGCATGAGAAATTTTCTTTTTACTATAATTTGACCACAGATTATTATAGCTATTTGCTATTCAAAATATATTTTAAAAGCTGTGCAAATTCTAATTTTTAAGAATCCTATGAATATTCTTTCTGTATGCAAACTAAAACTACAGAGAATAAATACAGTATTTCACGGCCAAATGAATTTCATGCAAATACTGTTTTCAGACACATTGTAAAATCATTAGTTGCTTGCTAACAAAATGATTCTTATTTATTGATTTGATTCTATGATGATTTTCATAATTTTCTGTTTATTTTGCAAATTTGGTTAATGGCTCTTTCCCTAAGATGAAAGTGCCTTAGGAATTCATGATTAGTTTATCCACATCTATTTATTAATGGATTATACTCAGTTTATCACAGTGTCAAATAGGTACTAATGTATTTTTTAACCTTGTAAAATATATTTATACCAATGATCTATTTTTGCCATGTATAATTCAGCTCACTTATGCTTGACACCCTGTATAACTTTTCCTAAAATGTACAGTTTATTTCTAAAGAGCTCTATGTAATACTGTCTTACATGTTGGGATATTTTCAAATATATGAAAGAACTTCCCTATTTATTCAGATATACTGAAATATGATGTTGGGAACAACAAAAATGTCTGTTTCCTGAGAAATTAATAAAACATATGTGGAATTTTTATACAATCTAGTATTACTCAGCTATAATGAATGATAAACTTGAAGCCTTCATATTTTAGTGGATGCCACTTGAAGATATACTCACAAGTGAAATAAACCAGACCCACATGTATAAAAATCTTAAAGTCTTCCAAGTATAAGAACTCAAAAAAAGAAGTAAAAAAAGAAAGTTATACACAATTAAAAGGAAAGCGAGAACTTGAGGATTGGACAACAAAGGGGGCAAGGAGAAATGCTAGGAAACATGACTGGCAAAATCACACATTTACAAGCACAAGATGGGTAAGGCAATGATCCTGAGAAACATCAGCAGGTTTTTAAAACTAGCAGTTTATTGATAGGATTCTCACCCTCACTGTATATGCTGATTCCTGTGAACTAAATAACTACAGTGAAATGTCAGTCATTCTGGTCTTCTAAATATGTACTGCTTGTCGTGACATACCAATTATTGCCATACTGTCTCTCAAGTAAATGTTTGTTTTTAAAAAATGGTAATAAATGAAAAAAGGAGATAAGAAAAAAAAAATGTCACAGGATTATCCTCCTACAATGATGTATATGGTTAGATTTCTAAATTTTTGTGTAAAAATATGTAATTATTTATTCTTATTTTTAAAAATATTTTTTATTTTTTAATTTTTTTCTTCATATTCTTTAGCGACTTAAAGTTTAATATATCAATACTTGATGGGAAATACCTGTTCCATGTTTTGCCTAACATGTTTGATATTCAGACAGATAGTTACATTAAACACAACTGCATATGTTGTAGGGTAATAAAAAGCTTCTCTTCTGGAGCTTTAACAACTTATGTTAGCAGACCAAAAATTAAAGAAAAAGAAGAGCTTCAAGGATACCTAACATTTTGGCCCTAGCCTTTAAAGGTCACTGAAGACTCAGGGCATAGGAGAGCCTAAACTATAACATCACGTAACTCACTTCTGTTCTAAATTTTCTGATCAAGGAGATTATGTGTCCTCAGAGGAATGTGATCAATGATGTAGAGTGTGGCTAAGGAGAGTTACATGGAGAGAAAATATTCCCTCAGGCTTTCACAGAGAGCAAATTGGCCAAGCAATGGCCATGACTCATCCACATGACTGTCACAGTCAAAGGATCTACAATGTGTGGTACAGGGTTACAGGATAAATCCTGAGGGGACTTGAGTGACCTTATCAGACACAAAAGTTACATTTCTTGATATATAGGTCTTGCTTTATCTTGGTCTTAACCATCCAGCAGAAAAGTATAAAAATGAGGCATAAAAGTAAAGCCAAATTAATGTGCTGAGCTGTAAAAGGCTCAAGTCAACAACTTCTGAGATTGCCAATCCTATGAATAACCCAGTAGTATTATACACTACTGGATTATACTGGAGTGTTTTGCTGAATCCACTCTTTAATTGACAATGGAATACTCTTCACTGATAAAACTAAACAAAGAAAGGGATACAAATGAATAACCATTTTGTATCTGTATTTTCAAAATAGTTAGGATAGATGTATATTTACATTCTCTTAATTCAATGAATAAAAAGATTTGTTCTAAAAGTGTTGGTGGACAGGATAGCATATCTGCATCTTGCAAGATGAATAACTGCTAAGATAACACTATGCAATGTGTTTATTATTGAAAATGTCCTGTTGATCTGTTTTTACACTGTCTCACTATTATTTGTTTCTCAATAAAATTATTTAAATAAATAAAACAGACCTAAAAAGTAAATTAATGATGAAGAAACAAAGCTAAAAATAATAAGATTATATTAAAGGATATAACAGAAGTATTTAAGATAGTTACAGATAACCTGAGAAATTTTATTCCATCTCATGGACTTTATTTCATTGTCCTTACTGATTCTGTATTTGCAAATTAATTTTTCACACATCAAATTAATTAAAGAAGGCTTGTTTGAAAAATTCAACTTTTATACCATCTCTATATGACCTTTAACCAATAGGACAAATTTCAAGTCATATTTTGAAATAATTTCAAAAAGAAATAAGAAGACTAAGGGGAGAAGATATCATCCAAAATAGGAACAGAAATTGACCCTGAAAATCAACTTATTCTTAAATTCGCAATCAATTTTTCCAAACAATACAGTAAATACAGTAACCTGCTATATTTAAATAATGCAAGTGAGTGTATTCAGAATTAAAACAGCATCAGAGTACAAATATCATATTGCTTTCAACCTCAGGTCTTCTCAGAAATAAAAGGCAACCCACGGAAGCAGGGTCTGTAAGTTCAGTGGGCAGTGATATTAGTTAGGAAGGGAAAATGGATTAAATTTATTCTAATATATTTATTAGATTTCCTGTTGGAAATGCAGATTCTGAGTTTATGGCCATAATTTATAATTTGTAAATAAATATACATAAATATAGACACTTGTACTAAAATTACTTTCAAACAAATCATATCAGATTGGAATAATTTTTAAACTGATTGCAAGAACTGACTACATGGTTACAAGTATATAAATGATTAACATATGGTGCCCTCAATTATTATTCTTTTTTTTTTTTTTGTGGAACTAGGGATAGAACTCAGGCCCTTGTGTTTGCCAGGCAAGCACTTATTCTGCTGAGCCATCTCTCCAGTAATTATTCTGAGATGTTTGAACCTGCAGTTCAATGCAATGTTTGAAATCCTACCAAGTCTTACTGCATGCTCAAGATGTCCAGAACTGTGGGAATATAATAGGACATTTTTTCCACAGTGATTTTTCAGTTTGTTTTATGTGTACATAGGCCACACTCATGTTTATTACATCAAATTCACATACAGGAATCCTTCATTCAAATCAAATTCATGAAATACTTCGCAGGACTCAATTCCACTATTGCAAATTCCATTTATTTTATTCACATAGTATTCTTTAATTACCTCACTCTATGACTTTTTTTTTGTAATGGATGTCAATCTGCATCACACCACTGTGAAATTACCCACAATTAGAGCTCAAGCGGAACCATCCACACTCTTACTCTGCCTTCATGGTTTCCACTTAGGTTTACATTTTTTTTCTATCCACACTTAGAATGAAATCAGTCAACCATTTTTTTAAAAAATTAATCTTATCAAGAAAGAAATAACAATGAGACCATTTCAAAACAGGTTAGCAGGACAATTACAATAATCCATTGCATATTGTTGTCTTCATAGTAGTTATTCACACTACAACATGTGGACATCATACTGTCCAAACACTATTAGTTCAAAACTTTCTTCTCATTGAACTAAGAGAATGTAGTTGCCTATTTATCCTATCTTGCATATATATATATATATATATATATATATATATATATATATATATATATATATATTCTTTTTTTTTTTACTACAAAATGGCCCTTCCTTTGTATTTCTTTTTTTGTTTAGTTTTGCAGAGATGCATATTCTCTTGTCATCTAAATACTTTAGGTGTGTTAATTCAGCAAGATAATCCAATATAGTCCATAATAATAGTGGGTTATTAGCAGAACTGGCAACGTCAGACTTTGTTGACTTGAGCTTTTTATAACTCAGCATATTAATATGGCTTTACTTTTTATACTTCACTTTCCTTTTTATCCCACAGCACTGAAGTTTTCAAAATAGGTAACTGGGGGACTTTCAGAGAGCAGTGGCATTAGTGATCCATCCCTCTGTCATCCCTCCTGGTATAAATGCCAGGGAAGCTGCTGCATTCATCCACTGTCTTCCACAAGAAATTCAAGCCAGGGTTGTTATCAGGTAACAATATAATTTTATGTCTGAGAGCATTCAGGTATGACCTTACTTAGATGCCTTGATGAAGTCAATCACATTATCTTCCTTGTTCCCTTTAAACCATTTTTTAAATTACTGGTTACAAAATAATTTTCTTTTTCTAGACATTAGATCACAGCTCTTGTCCAGTGGAAGATAACGGAGTAAGGATAGTTGTCTCTTTTATCAAAATGTATACTCCATAATCTTTTATTACACTCCTGTTTTTTATTGACCAAAACTGAATCAGACACCTATCAATAGCAGCGCATTGAAGCAGACTTTCTCTCTTTTTATTTTAAAAGAATAAAAAATAATTTAATAAAATATTAGAAATAATATTCAATTTCAAAAAACAATTCAACGATGGTCATTATATTGCATTTTGCTGTCTTCAAAGTAGTTCAGATTATCAGATATAAAATTGTGACTTTGGTCAAAATGTTAAACATTAACTATTCCTTTCAATTTGTCAAAAGAAATTAGTAGTACAATAGTCTTAGTTATCTTGTTTGTATATATATATTTTTGTCATTTTATTTTTATTTTTTTTATTTTATTTTATTTTTTTTTTTTGTAGAACCAGGGATAGAACTCAGGCCCTTGCCAATCATCCTTTCTTTTATTCTTTTCCTCATAATAAATGTTACCTCCTATCAAGAAGTTTCTTTGTCTTTCACAAAATCTATTGCATCTTTTGGATTTTATTTACTCTCCTCCACTATCTTACACCAGTGAGACAATACAATTTTGTGTATGAATCCAGAGTTCTATTATTATTATTATTATTATTGTTTAAAGAAAATGCAAAATGATAAGAAAAAAATTGCCATCAACTAGCATTTACAAGTTTTGTTTGGTCAGTTTATGAATTTATTATTTTACTTTCCAAGTCTACCACCCCTTCAAGTCTCAAAAACCTCTAAATGTCAAGGTTGTTTTTACTAGCAATGCATCAGAACTCCAGTAATTTACCACTGATAATTTAAATGAAATGTTCAATTCATATGTGAACATTACTTTGCATAGTAGATTCTGCTTCTGATCAGTTTCTTGAGATTTGATAAAACAATTCTAAATATAGAGATAAGAACTGAAAGTGTGAAATTAATTTTAGCATCTGGAAAAGGAAAAAATGATTATAAAAGTATATATCATTTATGGTCATAGAACTTGTTTTGAACACCATATCTGGAAATTTTCACTTCATGTTTACACAATGTAAATCATGATTTTTTTAAATTTAATTTCTAAGGACCCACCATTGTAGACAGAATATTTGAAAAAGATGAGATAAAAGCAGAACTGACGTATTAATTAGACCACTAGTTAAGTAGATGAGGACCCAAAGTTTATTCTAGAATTATAAAAGTTCAAAACTGTGCATGTTAAGTCTTTTCTTTGTACCACAAACATGCAAATGTATTGTAGCAAAGCATTAAAAGTAGTGTTTGTTAAAATTACAGTCACTGAATACAAAATAATTTCCTATTTAGACCATATTTTAAAAAAATCATATAAACTTTTGACCATTACAATTTAAATACACTTATTAAAATAATAGAAAATTTTTGTTAGATTTCTAAATTGTGATTCACATACCTAAGAATATAATGAACCTATTTGAACTTCCATGTTTTAAAAAATTTAATTTTATAATAGCATTCATGATTCATACCTTTGAATCTTTGAAGAGAAAAATATTCTTGCTATGCTTTCTGTGTTTGTTATCTAAGAAGAATTTGAAATAATGAATATGTTGTTCATCCTTGAAAAGGTCATAATGAAACATGTTATCTACTATAAAAATGATTTTCATTCTACCAGGAAAATGTATTGTTTTTCTTTTATTATATTATGTGTATTTTAAACCTGACTGCATGCTTACAGCTTTACTTCTATATTTAAATATCAAAGAAAAAAGCCAATGAGGCTGCCCTTGTGAAACATGATAATCTGTTTTAAGGGTGTATTTCCCTAATAATTTAGAACAGTCAAAGTCCAGTTCTGCTGAAGTACTAAACTGGAATTATAAAATGTATAATGATGATATTCTCACTGTCTTGATTTAATAAGAGATTGATGGCATGGAGTTTATCTCTATTCTCCTTACTACCTGAAAACATCATATCAGTTCCTGGGGTTCCATGAGTGTATAACATTAATTTATTTTCAGCAAGATCATTAAACAATGAATGAAATACTTCAGTAAAAATTTTAACAATATAAAAACCTCTAAGTTTTGAAGCTGATATTGTCAATGAATTGATAACAGGGAAACCGTCCTGCATTTCTTTTATCTTAAAGAATAATCACATATTTGGAAAAGGAAGTAATTTTAATCTCTAAAGTTTTTAAAAAGTTTAGAACCTTAAAAGGTTAACCATTTCAGTATTAACCTGATTCACACTTTACCAAATAAAATCACATAAAATTAATGGACACCTTTAATTATTAGAGTGATCTACATTCATCTCTTTCCTTCCTCCACCAAAAATAGGTAGAAATTATTTTTTCATTGATTCAGTTTTTTTATCAAAATTTTATTATTAAACATTTAAAATATCATAAATAAATCGATATGCTTAGAAAATTATTTCGATCACTTCTTTTCATTTATTCGCCATACAGTACAAATGATAAATGCCATGATGTAGATACTGAAATTTGAGACTTTCAAATGATGATGAATTAGAAAGATGTAATATTTGTCCTCAGTTAATTTCAGTCCACTGGGCCAGCCAAATAGCTCAGCAGATTAAAGTGCCCACAAGCAGGAGCAGGAGCTGGGGGTTCAATCCTTGGTCCTGCTGTACTGATCCTGCCCATGGGTCATGGTGGGAAGGCAATTGAGCCTGGATGTGGTGGCACGTGCCTGTAATCCCAGCACTTGAGAGGCTGTAATCAGGTCAATCATTATGAGTCCGATCTGGTAGTGAGACCCTGAACACCCTGTAGACCCTAAAATTAAAAGAAAAGAACCACAAATAAAATGCAAAAAGCAAAAATAGAAAAAAATACAAAAAAATAAATCAGTGTCCTAAACCTAGTGAAAACAAAATCTATCACTCTGGGCATTGCTTGGTGCTTTTAGAAAGTGCACTATTTTTCCAGATGTGTAATTTATTAATTCACTGCTGAATTATATTTTTTTTGAGCATTTACTGAAAACTTTTCCAATAATAACTTTTCTCCAGGACACCCAGTAGTCTCCATGGCAATCTAAATTTAGTGAAAAATAATTGCTTATTAGACCTGGGAGTATATCTCAAGAGAAAGTGCTTATTTAACAACAGGGCTCTGGATTTCATTCCCAGAACAAAATTAATTAAATATAACCAATTTTTTAAATATTGATCATAATGTTATAGAGGCTCTGAAATGAAAAACTGTAAACATGTTACCAATGTTCTTTAGGAAAGAAATTAGGTAAGCACATAGCCAGTTACAGGGCTGTGAAGAAGGTGCATGGCTGTGGAAGTAGAGGGAGGTTACTAATGGGTTGCCAGGTTGCCTCCGGGTCTCTAACTTGGAGAGGATACAGTACCTTTATCAATGTCATAGTAATTCTTCATCACTACCAAAATACGGGTGCCACTGATGGTAAAGAGATCAGAGTTTTCATTTAGGCTCTTAATAATTTTCATTTTTTCAATGAATTTAGGAAAGGTTCTACAGGGTCTACAGGGTCTCACTATATTGGACTCATGGTGATTCTCCTGTTTTCAGCCTTCCAAGCTCTAGAATTACAGTCACACGTCACCTTGTCCTGTCTCCATCACCATCTCCATGCGCCCCATAGGCAGAGGGACCGTATGGCACACAGGGGATCGAACCCCCACCATTGAGCTCTGGGTAAGCAGGTGCTTTAGTCCACTGAGCTATCTGGCCAGCCCTAGGGTGTTAATCACTTTCTTACCCTGGATATATTCTCAAATAAATAAACTCACAAAGCCAAAGCAACTCTTAATGCTTATGCTAGGTGCAGCAGTGCTCACAGTACCCAGGGAATACTGACATTAAAAACGTCCAACATCAGATGAGTTAAAATAAAACTGTGAAATATTTTCAGCCATTACAAAGGAATGAAATACTGCAATTTTCAATAATGTAGAAAAATGCAGATAGCTATGTGAGGTGAAATAAGACATAGAAAAGCAAGTGCTAGGTAATGTCACTCATGCATGTAATCTAACATGTTCATTACCATAACAGTTGAAATATGACACTGGTTCCTAGAGTCTAGAAAGAGTAAGGTAAGATGGGATAAGCAAAATACAATCAATGAATAATAATTAAATTTAGATAGGATCAACAAATTGTGTTTCTCTTTTACATAGCAGGGTGACTATAAATAATAGTAATGCAAAACATATTTCTAAAAGATAGAGGAAATGTTCTTTAGACAAGGAACTATGTACAAAGAATTGAAACAAGTCAGACCACTAAAATTTAAAGAACCAATCCAAAAGTGATCATCTGAGATGAATACAGACTTCTCAGAAGTATAAACAGCAAATAAATACATGAAAAAATGTTCAGTATTGTTGTTCATTTGAGAGACACAAATTAAAGAAATCCTGAGATTCCATCACTTTCCAGAAAAAATAGCTATTATCAAAAATCAACCAAAAACAACTGCTGGAGGGGACATGGGGAAAAGGAACCCTCTCCCACTGCTTGTGGGAGTGCAGTTTGGTGCAACACTTTTGTGAATCAGTGTGGAAATTTCCTAAGAAAATTAGGACTAGAGGACCTATTTGAACTAGCTATTCCCTACTTGGTGTCTTCCACCCCAAATTAAAAGCATGTCATCACAGTGATATGACACACCCACATTTACAGGAGCACAGTTTGTAATAGTTAAATCTTGAAAACAACCTAAATGTCCATCAACCAAGGAACAGCTTCTTTTTATACAATGGAGTACTATTCTGATAGTACTCCATTGTATAAAAGAACAGACTGGAAACGTTTATAGCTAAATGAACCAAACTTGAGACCATACTCCTCAGTTAAATAAATCAGACCGGTATGTGTAAGTATCCCATTATTTCTCTGGTGTGAGAAACTGAAAGTGTATAATAGATGTCATGAATGAGTGTTCAAAAGGAAAGGGAATTTGGGGTGGGGGAGAGGGAAAGTAAAAGAAATAAAACCGAAAGGATAAAATGGAGCAAAGCTTTGTGAATAAGGGTAGCAGCAGGATTGCAGAGGGCAGGGGAATGGATAAAGGAGGAAGCAGGGCACATCATGTGCAGGTACACATAAATTCACTGTGATGAATGTATTCATCACTTATATCTGCACCAATAAATTTTGTTGTAAAAGGAAAGCTTTCAACATAAAAAATTGTAAATGTCAAATGAATTAATGATGCTTGTCTTTATATAAACATTTTTCAATATTTACATATATAAAGCATATCACAGTATTCCACTAATATGTACATTATGTTTTTATATATATTTCATACATTTTTGACACAGATATGCAGTTTTTAAGTATATATAATACTACATAATTGCACAATGAGAGCAAGGAGAAAGAGAGGTATGCTAGGATGGGCAGCAGGGAGGCAAGCTTCCCGGGAGAGGAGGTATTCCGACAGGTTTAAGCACTAGTACTCATGAGTAAGTATGGCTTAAAATTTGGAATTATCAATAACAGTTTCTATTTTCCAAATACTATCTGCTCCTGGTGCAACAACTGTGCAGCAACAATACCATCTGCTCATGTGTCCTCAATTATTATTTTTTTATTTTCGTATGAAATTTAATCTTTATATCAACCTGACCAAGTGGAAAAGTTATTTCTATTTCAAAGAGAGGGAAAAATAAGTCTTAGAGATTAAATAACTTTCCAAGGCTTTCCCACATGGAAATGATAGCTCAAAGAATTGACCTAAGATTGGTGATAATGTTCATTAGATTTCAGTTCAGTTTTATTACTTAAGCATTTACTTAATCATCTTTATTTCCTGACCATTGATCCATCTGTTCTAGAGCAATGAAGTCAGGTTGGAGAGACGCACTGGCTGAGGGATCTCACTAGCATGGCCCATTTTATCACTATATTGGTCCCATCGCAATTTGAAACTGCAGGAGAAGTCAACTGGATTTTAGTTTAAAAAATAGCTTGTTCAGTTTTCAAGACACAAAATATATATACTTCAGTATACTGAAAATGATAATTTACATATGTGCTTAGAGAATTTTTGTGCAATTGTAACAAACACATAATTGCGTATCAATTAATTTGTATGTTTCATCTAAACCATCCAATTATTTCCTCTCCTTAATTCTAAAATCCTTTGCAGCACCATTGGTATTTATGGCTTCTATGCCTGGGATATAAATAAAATTAGAATTACCTTGCTCATGGTGACTTGGAGGTGAGGCCACCAAGCCTGTGAACAGTCTTTCCACACTATTAACGGTTAGCTTGTGTTATAGTGTTTTCAAAACCCACTGAAGATGACTATTATTTTGCTTGCCTCATTACTCCCACACTTGAGTTCCCGAATGCAAGTGGGAACATATGTCATTTGACAGTTTTGAGTTAAATCTCCTGCTTTTATCATGTAGTTCTATATACATTTGAAGCAAATATTATAGAAATGGTTTGCATTAAGGAACTATTTAAATATCTGCAAGTGGACAGTGTTAATACTGAATATTGTTAAATATAATATAATCATATTATATTATATAATAACAATTGTATGATTATTATATATTCCTATAACCACATTATAAGATTATTATATAATCATACTGTGTGACTATATATTATCTATCTATACATGATTACATATGTGTATTTTTTTTCTCTCAGAGGAATAATATCCATTTTTTTTCTCTGCAAACAGGCTGGGGAAACAGGTTAATATAAACTCCAAAGAAGCACTGGAATATGAAAAACTTCCAGAATTATACTGAATTCTCAACTATTATATAACTGTAGGGCTTGATTTTTTTTATTAAGTTTACTACATTATGTCCTTTATTTCATGAAGTGATGGCCATATATTATCCTACTATGAGCTATAGCTCCTCTTCGCAGAGAACCTTCATAAGCAGCTGAACCCAGAAAAAGTGACATTTTCAGGGCTGGAGAGATAACTCATCTCAGTGTGATTCAATCCTTGACACTATGCCACGCCAGCCCTATGCTGTCCACAAAACCAGCCCTGGTGGTGCACACCTGTAATCCCAGAGCTGGGGAGGCTGTGACAGAGGGACCACTATGAGTCTGAGCTGTATAGCAAGACCCTGCCTCAAATACATGAAAAAAGTAGTATTTCCAGGCATACTTTAATGATATACATCTCCAGAAAATTATAACAAAGTCTGATATGTCTTTCTTCCTTTAATCTTTTTGTAGTACCTTGGGCGAACTAAATGAGGGTCTTTGCACTGAGTTATATCTACAAACCTTTGTTTACTGAGCCAATTCTTACTAAATTGCCAGTGGTAGCTAGATTTTGTGATCATCCTGCCTCAGTGTTTAAGACGTCTGGGATCACAGGGTGCAGCAGCACACTCAGACTGATATTTTCATTTTATGACACTTCCTTACAAATACCCTACCCCTGCTTCTTATGAACAAATCTCAAGAAATGACACACATATTAATTAAAATAAGTTTCATAAAATATATATTTATAATATACACATTCTCTGCTGGTTCTTCCTTTCCAATAAACTTGAGTTTAAATACTATCATTTCTGCATCAATTTGGAAATAAAAGAATTATCCTTGAGATATTTTGGTTTTGAATAACAACTCTAAGCATAGAACTGAACCTGAATAAATCTGGGATCATAGCCAACATATGTGTCATTCAAATCCTTGGGAAGATAGTGATGTGACTCTGTGGTAGAACTCCTATCTTACATGCACAAGGTCCTAGGTTCAATTCCCAGAACTGCAAACATGGTAACTAAACTCACTATACATTTATATACATATACATTTTCTTTCTATTTTCATGTTGTCTTTTCAGAGTTACAATATAGACTTAGAAATAGTTACTAATAACCAGTGCTGCTTTAAAGACAAGAAACAAAAGGACACAATTTTTAAGATTCTGGTGTTTATAGTATCCATGTGTTCAAACTCTTTAGTCTTCAAGTCAATCTGATAAATGAATTTCAAGCAAGTCAAATATTCTTATTAATTACCAAAACCAAATTTTGAAAAAATTATTTGATTTAAAGTATTTAAATGCTGTTTTGTGTTTATGTCAAACTAAAGCGGAAATGTTTTAGAATATTTATTTTGCTTTTCTCGTAGCTTCTTATTGAAATTGCCAAGATTTTGCCAGGTTTCTGGAGGCTTTGGTTGTTTCTATTACATGAGCGTATTTCCAAAAATAAGTAGGGCCTTTTGTATAAACATAGATACGAAGACCTTTATCATCATTCACACTAGCTGAGAAGGATTGCAAGTACAGTTTCAACACAGAGATGTAAGAACAAATCGTGAGTTTAACCCTTTCCAACTCTGCAATTTTTCCACTGACCAACACATCTCTCAATCTAGAGCTTTTCCTCCTTAGTTCAGTTCAGTGTCAAAATTGCACTGCAAATAATTATAACTGCCACAGAAATCTGATTTCTAATGTAGCTTTATTTAAAGGTAAAGCTTTTTAAAAAATAGTTAAGATTAAAGGCACTCATGAGTGTGACACTAACACAATAAAACTGGTGCTTGGATAACAGCAGAGCAGTCCCTTGAACGGAGCATGCAAGGTCAAAGGCTTGCGAGGATGCACCGAGCTTGCCCACACTCTCATGCTGCAATTTAGTGTCCAGAAGGGTGAGACACTGAGGGTGGTTCAGTTCCTTAATCCCATCAGTCTGTGGCATTTAATATGGCCAACTGAGCAGAGTCATACACTGATTTACTACTGATATCTGGGGTCTGGCTGTGCTTGCTTGACTTAAACATGACACAGAATTGTTCGTTTGGCTTTGACATTGCTTGACGCTTTGTCCTACTTCTTAGTCCTCTTCCTTTCAAAACATCCACCGGGATTATGGGAGCAGGTCCCAAGCGATTGTATTGCTTGAGAACTAAATGCCAGACATTAGCATTCACTCAGAAATTCACGACAACATTTACTGAACAAGATCATCTACAAATAGACATCAAGACATTTTAGAGGCGCTGCCTTAAACTTTGCAGTAGGCCCGCACTTTCGGTGAGCGTCTTGGCTCATGTTGTGATGACGTTAGTTCTTTCACTGTAAAATGCCTTCAGAAGCTGTCTTTATTTACAGCCTCATTTATACTAGCCATAGATGATATTTTTCAATAATTATATGGCATCTGATGTTCAATATCACATCAAGAAATATTTTTTAAAGTGTTGGAAAGGAACAAAGCACTCACTAAATAATGTGAATGTTAAAAGTATGTTAATGGATTGTTAGATTTATAAATGAGAAATACGTTATTAATAATGATTTGATTAGTCTTGAATCTTTGACTCTTGTCATTTATAAGATAAGAATATGTTTGATAGTTATTTGATTATTTGTCACTATTTTTCATAAAACAGTGAGATGTGCTAAAACTGTTTTCACAGAAATTACTAGACTGCTCCGTTCAAGGGACTGCTCTGCTGTTATCCAAGCACTTTTTAGATCAAATAAACTAAATACCAAATCCCCTAATCATTTATGATAAATGGTGGATTGTTGATATTTGGTGACTCTTTACAATTCTTAAAATTGTGTGCCAATTTATTCATTTATGCACATAATGACTATATAAATAAAATTAATTGTTTGAATGCATAGTTTGTTGCCTAAGTGTGGGATTGAAAATTATAATTATAATTAATTATTATTATTATTATTTGTACTGTAGGTCAAACTCAGGAACACATGCTTGCCAGGCAGGTACTGAACTGCATCCCTGAAAATAATTACTTTTACTAATTTATTAATTTTGAAAATTGTAACAATGAGATACCATAATATTAAATTTCTAGTTGCAGATTATTCTATGAACTGAAAAACTAATAGAAGGATTTTTATGCTTTTCTTTACTTACTTTGACACGCTTAAAAGAATTTAAAAGGTGATGAGATGAGCCTTAGGCTGGATCTGCACCTGGCAGAGGTCCTCAGAGATCGACATCAGGCACCCAGCTGTCTATCAAGGCATGCAAGATCTGCAGTGCTGTTCTGCTTCCTAGCAAACAGTCAAGTTGGTCATAAATTTCAATTCTTTACAGGTACATGTTGGAAACAAAAGAGAGAAAATAAGAAGACTCCTACATGAGAGACAAATGATTCTGCTTTATATAAAGGTTACAGTGATTGAGAAAAATTCCTATTTTCTAGAACAAGTGGATATTGTTGTTAGAAATAAAAAAGTAATCAAACTTACCAAATTAAGATATAGTGGCACATGCTTGGAACTGTAATACAGAGGAGTCTGAAGGAGGAGGGCTGTTCTAAGCTTGAGATCAGCCTATACTACACAGTAAGACCCTACTCTGAAAAAAAATAAAACGCTATATTTTCCCACTGGGTGTTCATGTTACCTTTATTGAAGATCAATTGAATCTAAATACACATCGTTATTCTTCTCTCATTGCTCGGACAAACACAACAAAAATATTATCAAATTCATCATAACAATCCACTCTATCACCAATCAAAACAGGCTGTTTGCCATCTGCAAAGCCATGAGAAAGCATGAAACTTTCAGAAATCAACTGTAGAAAATTTCACATAGCATTATCTGAATTAAAGTAGTTTGGTAAACATGACCCATCTGTTGGCTTCAGTCTTAGATGTACTCATGTTTAATCCCCTGCTCAAATGAGTCACTCCAAAACAAAACACTTCCAAAATATTTTCCAAGTGACATGTGCTAAAACAGTCTGAATGACAAAAAGTTTACATAAGACTCTAGGGGTTATTTCAAATAATTAACTGTATTAATGATAAAAATGAGTTGGGGTATATCAAGCAAAAGACCATTTTCATATCTACAATTTGGTATGGGATTGTGTTAAAATTTTAAGTGTTAATGAAACAGAGAGCTAACAGGAAACCCAGAGAGAGTGAACCATAATCGCTGGACACTGGCTTGGTTGGGCTTAGGTTTTCTAATGTTGGGTAATCCTTTTCTAAACCTAAAAGGAGGTTTTCAACCATAAAGAAAACACTCAGTTTTATTAAAACATGCTCTGTGTTGGAAAATTCTGAGGCCCATTAGGGGTTTGAGGGCAAGTGGGTGTGAGAAGTGTTCTAGCAAAGAGGAAAAAGGCTAAGCCAAAGGGGACTAAGCCTCCATGACTCAGTGAATAGCGAGGCAGCCAAGGCAGGCTCCAGAGACGACAAATGAAGGCCTCATTTCATCAGTAGAATTCTCCCAGCCAAAAGTAAGATATTCATATTTCTCTAATGAATACCTTTGTTCTGACTGTACTGATAATTGTAGCAAAATATGTCATCTGGTGTGACAATACACTTTAGATACAGAATTCCAATGGCAATCTATTCTGACCCCTACCTGCATTCATTGGCTTGGAAACTGTTTACTTTTTCACCTTACAATAAATCATGATTTTTAATTTTACTCTAAAATAAAATTATTTTTGTTCAGTCCTCCTTTGACTCTTTACCTGATAAGTCTTTCTAAGTCAAAGGAAGAATAGTCCAGCCATACAGTAACCTTACTGGTCCATGTAGGAAAAAGAGCAAGCATCAACATCAACATGTGATTTAAGTGATATTCTTTAAAGTTTGTTGAAACTAATTACATCCTGTACATCTATCATGGCTTTGTTTGTAGTATAATAGAATTTATCTGGTAGCAATTTTATGTTTTACTGATTGCCATTTATTGGGCATTAATTCTCAGGATGTAAAAGATAATGAATTATTCTTTAAAGAGGGGAGCCAGGCAAAATGTTATGGGTCAGGAAGGCAGAATTGGTCCTCTGCAGTGGCCCTTTCTCAGTGTGGCTCATGTCAGCACTCATGGTCCTGTCTGTACCATCTGACCCTGGCAGTACACTCTGAAATGCCCCACTGGTGCTTTTGTGGATGGAAGTGTGTATCAATGTCCACCTCAGCAATTCCTTTAGTTTAAGATTTACGAGTTCTTGCTCCTACACTATTGCATCATTTTAGAGTCCTGTTATCCACTCTATTTTAAAAAGATTAAGTGCGCAATTTATATCTTAGATGTGCTCCCATAATGTGTCCAAAAAATCTGTTGAAGCTCTCAAGATGCCACTAAAAAATAAGGTAGGACATCAGAAGGTAAAATAAGACATGCTGAGGATCATATGTATCATCACGTAAGCTTCTTTAGTGGTAATCTGTAAATTTTTTTTAACGTTCTTGGTTGTTACACGGTCTCACTATGCACCTCGGACTTATAGTGATCCTCCTATTTTCAGCATCCCCAGCGCTGATTATAGGCGTGTGCCACCATGCCTGAACTCTGTGACAGGCTCAGCACAGAAGAGGTAGATGAAGGGCCGGTGTAGCATGTGGCGCTGAGAATTGAACCCTGGTACCTGTGCTTGCCTAAGCAGGTGCCTTATTTGGATAAGCTATCTTGCTGGCCCTAGAAATACTACTTAAATCATAAGAAGAGTCTGAAAAGCAAAACTTTAAACTCAAGTAACAGTTTAACCCATCTATGTAAAATATATACATCTTCTACCAGTGCCGGGGCCCAGGGATGACTTTGGTCCCCATGAATTTTATTTTCTTTTATTTTGAAGCTATTTAGTGCTTGGGGCCAGGGAGATAGCTAGGCAGCATAAGGACCTACCTGGCAAGCACAAGATCTTGAGTTTGATCCCTGGTACAAAATAAAAAAGAAGTTGTTTAATACTACAACAATAAGCAAAAATTTAACAAAGCAAACACAGTTTTTTCAAAAATTAAACTCATGAATAGAAAGTGAAATGAGCTACAGATTTAAAATTCTGTAAACCAGGGGTCTGGGAATGTAGCTTAGCAGCATAAGCATCTGCTTAGCAAGTGCAAGGTTCTGAGTTTGATCCCCACTAAAACAGTGGTAGCAACTCCATTGACATTTATTAAAAAAAAAAAAAATCCTTCAGGAGCATGTTATTTGGGGACTACAAATTAGTTCAATTGTCTAAAGTATCTTCTTGCACAAAATCAGTCAAGGCCAAGGGACTGCAGTTCGATCCCTAGCACCACGTGCCACACCAGACCCTTCCTTAAGACAGTCTGCCAGCAAAACAAAAAGAGGATCCTCAAATGTTAAAGACTGGCCTGATAGCTCAGCAGACTAAAATGCCTGCTTATACATAGTGCAGGGTACCAGGGTTCAATTCCAGGCCTACTGTGCCACCACCGCCCTCTGGGCATAGTGACAGGACAGTTGAGACTGGGTGTGGTGACATGTGCCTGTAATTCCAGAGTTCAGGAGACTGAAACAGGAGAATCACTACAAATCCATTCTACATAGTGAGACCCTGTAGACCTTGAAACCCAGTCCTAAATATAGAAAGAGAAAACCTAATCTAATGGTCAAATTGAAAATGTAGTAATACAAATTGTTTCAGCAGACAAATGTCACTGAATGACCAGAACAAAACTGTCCAAAATGTATACAATATACATCCAAGAAATAAAGAAGAATACAATATGCTTCTTCTTTGAAGCCAACCATTTGGAATATGATATGACAGGTCATAGACTAGAAATGTACCCGTGATTTATCACTGAGCATTCTATGCTGACAAGCAGATTAAATAAACAACATGTCACAGATTGGAGTTGACCATTGAGAAAGGAAATCTGCTAACTGAATTTGAAATTAATGTCATCAGCTTGAGGCTTCAGGAGAATTGGAGTTTACCTAAATGACAAATGGAGATGCCTCTGCTGGTGCAGAATCAGATAACCGGGCATTAAAATAAAGAAGGGAGTCAGGTAGAGGAGGAGCCAGGGCAAACTAATAAAAAGATGAGCTGTTAGTGCACATCTTCCCCATAGAACAGACAGCTTCAAGACATGAGCCACTGCCTCAGAGCCAAGTGTGTTTCACATCTCCTATATAGACAATGGTAGTTTCAATTTCTTATTGAAATCTCACACATACCGAAGAATAATACTTTGTCATTTTTTTTAAAAAGCATTTGAATTATAAGTGAAAAGCAATTACTCAATATGTTGACCATTAGCAAGGAAAGAATTCAACATCTTTTAAGGAACAAGAATTATTAATAGGGGGCTGATGATTTTCCTATATTAGCTACTTACTTTGAGCAAATTGCTGAAAGCATAGCCAAAATCTGAAGCAAAATTAAGAAAGAAAGCTTTAATAAAACTGTTGCAATTCCTCATAATGTTTACATTGTCACTTAAATTTAAAACACAAACTCCCAAGTGCCTCATATCATTGAAAGAGGGTGTGGTGGTGGACACCTATAATTCCATCACTGGAGAAGCTGAGGCAGGAGGATTGCTGTTGTGTGACAAGACTCTCTACCAAATAAACAATTAATAAAATATTTTAAAAGAAAAAGGAGAGGGCTGGCAAGGTAGCTCAGCTGGCTAAGTGACTGCCTTGGCAAGTGCAGAGATTGTGGTTCAATCCCAGTCTTGAATGCCACACTGGCTCTGATTCCCACAGTGTACTGAGCTGAATGGAGTTAGGGACTTGTGGCACATGCCTGTAATTCCAGCACTGGGGAGGCTGAAATCAAGAGGATCACTGTGAGTCTGAGCTGCGTAGTGAGACCCTGTACCAAATACATAAAATGAAAAAAGAAAAAAGGATCAAGTAACAACTTTACACATCAACACAGGTCATTAGTTGAGCAGACTGAATTTGTTTTCTGCTACTAAAAATAGCACAATTTCTCAGAATGAGTAAGTTGTAAGGAAAAAGAGAATCTATTTTCTGCTCCCAAGGCCAATTCAAGTTTGAAGGTCAATGTCTGGTAATGGGCTTTTTGTTAGCAAATGCTCAACACATGTAGACATCATAGTTGAGTACAAAGGTGCATCGGAAACCTCCCCAAACTGACTGTGAGAATACAAAACCCATTAATTAAATATGTGCGTTCATCCAGTTACAAGGACAGGATTCTAATCACTGCTTGAAGGTCCCACCTGGTTCTGCTTCTTAATAGCTCATAATAGGCACTGTAATTCAAATTGCAATTTTGAGGTAAAACTACATTCAAATTCTAGCAGATATCACAGCCAAGAAGAGAGAAGAGAAGATATATACTGACAGAGGTTTATATTAAAAACATTTATTGTATAGAGGAAAGGAAATCAAAATATAATTACATCTTTCCTAAAATCTATAGAACAAATCAATCCCTAAATTTAGGGTAGTCAGTAATGTGAAAGAGTTATATTCATTAGCTGAATTTAACAACTATTCAAAAATCGAGTGTTTTCTTGGGAGGGAAGGTTTTCAGAGTATTGGAAAAAATTCTTGTTTTTACTAATTATAGCATACCAACATTAATAAAGTCAGATAAAAGTGAACATAACTACGCTGAAGAGTTCAAAGTATGGTCCAAGACTAAGATATTTTTATTAAGGTGAACTGGGAGTTCCATTCCATAAGCCCTTGTGGGCTCTTTAAAGACCCCTGCCCAAAGCGAGCACACTTATATTGAGCTTTACACTGGCATGATGAGAAGTCAGCATTATGCTTAAGATAATTTTACATGAAGCAAGTTGGTTTGTAACAAAAGGAGAAAATAGATACAATGAAATGAGCACTTGTCCAGCATATTTTACAACTTCACATGTTTTCAAAATACTTTCCATTCCTCTAAATTTGTCCCTTGGGCCCAAATATTAAAAAAGAAAAAAGAAAAAAGAGATAAAAGAAATTCAGCTGTATTTAAGAGTAGTATTTTCTATCATCAGTCGTGCTTATTAGATTGTTTTCCTTATACAACCATCAATAAGAATCTAATGGTATTGAAAATAAGTATTCTTTCTTGCTAATGCATAATTCCTCATTTAAACTAAAGAATTAATTCAAAGTTCTGGCTACCAAGACTATAATCTACAAAGTTCCAGAAGTTAACAAAGTAAGACTAAGTGATAAAAATCATTATTGGCTGTTTTCAGTTTTGCTTTTTAGTTACTTTAG
Source organism: Ctenomys sociabilis (assembly GCA_004027165.1). Lineage (NCBI taxonomy): Eukaryota > Metazoa > Chordata > Mammalia > Rodentia > Ctenomyidae > Ctenomys > Ctenomys sociabilis. Next base: position 88,163 of record PVKA01003375.1, read on the forward strand.
CAGATGCAATATTGACTTCTTTTCACAGTAAATTAGATATGCAATTACTAGAAGCAGGAAATAGATTTACATTATGTAAAAATGGTCTGCATAAGATTAATTATAAACAGAGAAGTAAAAATGTGCCAGTATTGAAATAGCTGTCATCACGGGGACATTCAGCTCCAAATGATTAAATTAGCCTTTTGGCCAGATGATAACTACTTTCCAGCCATCAAATTAGTAAAATGAAGGATTCAAGAGTTACGGTTATTCTGACAACAACAAGATTGATACTAGGTTTTCATATATGAATCATTCACAATATGATTCCTTTTATCTGTCAGGAGTAATTATTTCCCCACTTCTTTCAAATGTATTTATATAAAATTATGAAACATCAAATGCAAGTTTACCTATCTTCCTGTGAACTGGCTATTTTTAGTAAGTCAAGGCTTTACGCTTACTCAGCTGTGCTACTCACATCTCCTACATAGACAATGGTAGTTTCAATTTCTTATTGAAATCTCACATGTACCGAAGAATAATACTTTGTCATTTTTTTAAAAAGCATTTGAATTATAAGTGAAAAGCAATTACTTAATATGTTGACCATTAGCAAGGAAAGAATTCCTGTGAACTGGCTATTTTTAGTAAGTCAAGGCTTTACGCTTGCTCTGTTTTATCCAACTTGCCTAAATGAGTACTTCTGTTTTAATCCCTTATACTTTCCTTATATTTTGAACTCCTTGGTCTTTTTAAAAATGTTTTTGATGTGTGAAACTGGAGAAAATTGGAGGCAGATTTTGCATCCCTTTTCTACATTTCCAGCGTAGCTGACTTCCAGTGTCAACTATGTTCCCTATGTTCAATGTGATGTCTTCAGCAGCCACACTACCTCACAATTTTGTTCTGTGAATTGTTATATTATATAAGAATAATTAATATGTTGTCATTAAATAAATATGTTGTGATTGAATAAATTATTTTACTGTTCTAACAGCTTTCAAGTGTTATGAAGTACAAAATTCAATCTTGTTTTATTAGCTACCTATGCTTTAATGAATTTTTATACTAATAAAATTTTGAATTGTCATGGAGAAATGTAGTGGTACCTCTGTTCAAGAGCCCAGTTCTCTCCATGATTTAGGCCTAAACAGAATTGAATGAGAACTCTTTCATATTTCTTGTAAGATCAGCTGTGAAGCTAGCCACTGAATTTGATTCAGATTTGTCTAACTCTATGTGGAAAGAATCAAGTTTATGAACCAAAGTACTATGGCATTGCCTAATCACCAAATTTAGAACAAAATTATTTTTCAATCATTCCAGAATGTATTTAATTCTTTCTTTCTTTCTTTCTTTCTTTCTTTCTTTCTTTCTTTCTTTCTTTTTTTCTTCTTTCTTTTTCAGGGTCTTGATATGCAGTGGCACAGAGTGCCTGGGATTCCAAGGTCAGAGGAGGATGTGGTACTGGGGATCAAACTCCAGACTTTGTGCTTACCATGCAGGTGCTTAGACCACTAAGCTATCTCCTCAGCCCTCTATATATTTATTAATTCAATGTTATGGCATGTTTCCCATCCAGCATTAATGATAAAGAGTTCATTTTGGTCTGTAGGATACATAAATAAACAAAACTATGAAATATTTAAAGCTTACACCAGGGAGACATAAGTGAATGGAGACATAAGCAGACCATCCGGTCAATGAGATGATGTGAATTGCTACAAAAAATCAAGGAAGTGAGAGGAAAAGGGATGATGTGTAAAAGAATGTGAATTTTATTATGAGAAGTTGCCAGATGAAACCTCATTTAGCACTTCATCAAAAGGCCATAGGAGAAGAGACAGTGAAACATATTGACGTCTAGACAAATCAATGTTCGGGAAAATAGAAGCACAGTGTAAATGTCCTGAGGGAGGACTATTCTTTCTGTGGTCACTGTAGGCCTACAGATACAGAGAGATGGAAAGGGAAGGTGGGAATAAACTGGGTAAGGGACACAGCCATCATGGAAGATGACCTTGATGACACTGGGAAGAATTTTACTTTTATTCTAAGAAGCATGTGAAGTCACTAATCACTTATGAGAACAGAAGTAATATGGCTTCATTTAAGGTGTCTGTGTGTATATTTAAGTTAAATATCTACTAACCTATATGTATATATATGTTTATACACTCATACATGTATGTGTGTAAGCAATTAAATAGGTAAGTAATTGCATTTCATTTTATTTAGTGTATAGTTTTGTAATGTAAAGAATTATATAGTCTTATTATTATCACAATACTTAAACTGTTTAACACAATATTCTGGCTGGTTTTCAATAAATAAACAAAAATAAAGATAAATTTAGAGTGATTAACACATTAAAACACAGTAATGAGTAAGACCCAAGGAGAAACAATGTAGATGTTGAGTAGCGGATGGATCTGAGTATTTAGAAGATAGTAAGAATTGCCCACATAATAAATGTGAAAAGTTTCTTTCCCTTTCACAGTATCCATTGTACCATGCAGATTATAGCTACTTTTTCTGGTTCGTACACTAGGGAGGCAATACAGTGTTTACTCATTTGGGTTGGATTTATTTCACTTAAGATTATGGTCTCTAAGTTGTATCCATTTACTGATAAAAGCCTTGAACTTACCCTTTGTATAGCTGAGTATTCCTCTATTGTATAAAAATACATCTTTTCTATCTATTCCTCAGTTGAGGGACATTTGAGTTGTTTTAAAGATTTAGCTATTATAAATTAAGCCGCTGAATTTAAAGAAGATTATATATATATATATATATATATATATATATATATATATATATATATATATAGAGAGAGAGAGAGAGAGAGAGAGAGAGAGGATGAGAGGATAACTTGGATATTTGACTGCTGATTTCTATTGGTTTATTGACAAGAAACAGTTAATGTTAATTTTTGTCTTTTTTAATTGTTTTGACCAATTATGTATGCCTATATTTGGTAATCTGCCCAACTAATTTGAAGACAACAATATGCAGTATAACAACCATTATTGAATTTCATTCAACGTGTTTAGTGGAATTCTGTATTGTTTCTAATTTTTTTGTTTTATTATGTTTATTCTCTTTAAAGAATGAAAAGACAGAAACTTCAAAAGAGAGAGAAGAATTTTGAGACAAAGAGGAAGGTGAGTCCTCAGGTCAGTAGCACTGGGAGTCTGGAAAATGCATGACAGTGGTGTGCACTGAAAGTTCTGCTTAAGGGAGGGGACTTTGAAACTTGATTGGGTCTTATTGACAATAAGAAATTTTGTTATGTGTGTCCCTAGATGAGAAGAGAATTTCAGTGTAGAAATAGAGTTGTGAGGGTTGCAGTTATAGCGTAGAAGTCACAGAGTCAACACTTGATAAAACAGAAAAATAAATCCATGACCATTCCAAACACCAAAACCTTTTATAATTCATCTTGAAAACTTTAAAAATTAGATAAATGAGGCATAACCAACAAAACAGGCTTATTCAAAAAGGACTCAGCCAAATAGTTATACAAAATCAAGACACTGAGTTGGTGAAGTCAGCTTTGCCAAATGCTAAGGACAAGACAAGCATTTACATCAACATAATTGCTTTCTATAAAATGCTAAATAAAGGCTTCTGCATAAAAGTCTTATTGAAAATGGTTTAAAAATGAAGAGAAATTGAAAGTCAAAATTCTATTAAAGAAAAATTTTATTCTGAAGAGCAGAGGAAAAAACATAGAACCTAGAAGGTCATGTGAGGGAACACAGGTTAGGCTACAATTTGTTAGCATTATGGCTTTCTTTTAATCAATAATCTTAGAACAGAAAGTGAAGGAAACATCTAGTGATGAGGACGAGAATTGTGCCAGCCTTCTGTTGCCGGGACAAAATATCTGCTGTGAATAACTTAGAGGAGAAAAGGGTTATTTTGGCTTACAATTTCAAAGGCTTCCACCCTAGTTGAACAGCTCCACTGTGTTTAAGATTCTGATGAGGTAAAAACATCTTGATTGTGAACAAGCATGATGGGGGAAGCTACTGATATCAGAGCAATCACGAGGCAGAAAGGGTGAGAGTCCAGGCAGGAAGGGGCCAGGAACAAAGCTGAGTATATGCATGGTAAAAAGCATACATTTTATGTATTTATTATGATTATGATTATCAATTTTTGAAACAAAGTATCTCTATGTAGTTTAAGCTGGTGTGTCACTATGTCCAGTCCAGTTGGGGAAACAAAATACAGTCCTCAAACTAACTAACTCCCTCAGGAGCTCTTGGCTTCATTTGGGTACAAATTCTTAAGTTTCCTTTCTCATCGAATAAGTCCATCAAATTATGCAGGAATGACTATATTAATCCTCTGAATAAGTTAGATTCCTTATGGTCCAGGAGCCTTCCAAGAGCTCCACTTCTGAAAATGTAATATTTGTGAGGACACTGTCAATATCAACCATATACGGGAAAGAACTCATGACTGTGAACTTCATAAAGTGAGGGTGACCCAGTGGCCCCAGACCCAGCGAACATCCACTATCCTTTTGGGAGCTCAGCAGACCCACCAAAGCCCAGACCCCCCCACCTAGAGAGAGACCTGCCTGAGACACAAGGGCTGACTCTGGCAAACCTCGCCTCCAAAGTGAGCCAAGATAGTGGGAATTTTCACTACTCGCTCTGCATCCTAGTTCATGCTCATATGACCAGGGAACCAACAGAGGGGAACCAAAGGAGCTGCATCAAAAAGAAACTGAACACAACAGCTAGATCCAGGCCAGGCATAACTGGATAATCTCAAACTTAATAGACAAATCTCATGACACACTAAGATTATAGCTGCACCAAAGCTCTACACCAAAGGTCAGAGGTCAGTGCTGTACAAAATGACAAGGAGGAAAATGCAATCTCAGGCCTTGAGTTGACTAGTAGGTGCAGAGGACACTAGCTCAGCTGCAATGAATGAATTAACAGATACAGGAGCAAAGGAACAACAGCAGAAAGGTATAGAGGAACTCAGAGGAGAATTAATTCCTGAAATAAAAAAAAGAAATATCTGAATACATAGCATCTGAAATAAAGAATCAAATGCAGAAACATCTGGGGAAAAACCAATGGTCACCCAGAACAAGTGTAGACAAAACTATTCCAGCTGAAACATATGAATTAGCAGTATCTGAAGCAAACAAGCAACAGCAGAAAAGTCATGAGGAACTCAAAGCAGAAACAATTTCTGAAATGACAATAGAATTCTTAAAAAGAAAAAAATCTTTGAAATCATAGCATCTGAAATACAGAAACAAGTCTTGAAATATACAGAGGAAACCCAACTTCAAAGAAACTCTGCAGAAAAAGAATTAATAACTACATCTACAGAGCATGGATAAAAAAAAGAGGAGATCAGAAATATGACGGATTCCCTAAATGATCAATACAGAAAAGAAATAGAATGCATGAAGGAGAGTCAAAGAGATATACAAGAACTAAAAATATCAATCATGAGTCTACAAAACCATTTGAGTGAAAGGGAAGACAGAGATTCAGATCTTGAAGACCCTGGTGCAGCTAGTGAAAAGCTCACAAAGGATCTCTTAAAACAATGAGAATGCAGGAGAATATAATCCATCGCCTGCAAGATGACGCCAGGAAGAACAATGTGAGAATAATTGGTATCAATGAGAATGAAGGAGTCAATATAAATGACATAAAAAGAATTTGGAGAGAAGTAATCACAGAAAACTTCCTAAATATGAGGAAATAATCCAGCATTCAGGTAACAGAACACCAAATAACTTCAACCCAAGTAAAAAGACACCGAGACACATAATAGTCAAGATCCCAGAAATCCAACACAAAAATAACATACTGAAAGCTGCTAAAGAGAAGCAGATCACATTCAAAGGAAAACCCATCAGAATTACAGCCAACTTCTCTACGCAAACCTTGAAGGCAAGGAGAGCATGGAGCAGAGTTCATCAAGTTCAGTAAAAGAAAATTTCCAGCCCAGACTATTATACCCTGCAAAACTCTCTTTCAAGTTTGATGGAAAAGTGAAATACTTCCATGACAAAGAACAACTGAAGAATTTCATGATGACAAAGCCATCCCTTCACAGGCTGCTGAAAGATGTTCTAGAGAGAGACCACAATGATCAGAACTCCATGAATGAGAATGGAAGGAACCCACTAAACAGGACAGACAATTAAACACAGGATACAAAGGAGTAAATAACAGCAGGTAAATATCAGGACAAACATAAACGAACACATTTCAATTATAACCATCAATGTAAATGGACTCAATTCACCAATTAAGAGAAATAGACTGGCACAGTGGATTAGGAAACAAAATCCAACGATATGCTGTACACAAGAAACATACTTAACTCAAAAGTTCATTCATAGGCTCAAAGTCAAATGATGGAAAACAATACTACATAGTGTAGTACCTCAGAAAAAAAGCAGGAGTAGCAATTCTGTTCTTAGACAGTCTCAACTTCAAATCAAGAAGGGCCAAACGACACAAAGAAGGCCACTATATATTGGACAGGGGAAAAATTCAAAGCAAGAGGTAACACTCATAAATATCTATGCACCAAACACAGGAGCACCCAACTGTGGGAAACCTGTGACTTGCACCCACTTTATTTTGTCTCAGTATTGTTTGAGACAAAATAAAGAGATTTCAAAAAGATCTTATAAAGAGGAAAAGACAGCTATTTGATAACCCCTTTTGGGGTGCATGGAATGGAGTACTATTCTATCTTCTCCCACTATTGGGACCCTTGATTAGACTATTAATACTTTGATCAATAAGACCCTGTCTTTTCAATAGGCTGATGACTTTCATTAAACAACAATTGGATGCCATTAAAATGCAACCCATACAGGTCCATTACCATAGGCTTGAGATGGGTGACAGAGAAAATTATGTTGAACTGCAAAAGAGCTCACTGTAATGATTCCCAATCTAGGTAAAAGTGATTTTCTTGCCTCGGTGATATGGACTGGATAGCCAGAGATGGGCAACTAGAAGCTCACATGTGTCACCGACCGCCACCTAAGACAGGAGCAGGGCCATTTGCTGCCCTGCCTTCCAATGACCGGTAAGGTCTGGTTCGGTCCCGTGTGAAAGCATCTTGAAGTAAGACAGGCACAGTCCCCTTAAGCAATGATGGCCTCTTAAAAAAATCTAAAGAAAAAAGGGGTACGTGTGGGAAACCTGTGACTCGCACCCACTTTATAATAGTCTCAGCTATGTTCTTAATTTTCCATTCCTCTGCTGAGTTAAGATCCTAATTCTTCTTACCCTGCATATTTCCCTTAAGTCTCCTGCTATGCCCCAGAGGTGGAACTTCATGTCATAGTCCAGTTACCTAGGTACTCACACCTTTTACCCGCTGACATCAATTCCCTATGCCACCAGTATATATACCCAGAGTTTCCTCTGAATAAATGAGACTTGATCAGAATCCTGTCTTGTCTCCATTTCTCGCATCTCCTGTCCTTTGTCCCCTCCTCCATTCCCCGCTCCTCTCCCAAGTGACCCACGTTGACTGACACCCTGGACGAGACAACCAACTATGTAACACAAATCTTAATAGACATGGAAAACCTAATATCTAAGACCACAATCTTAACAGGAGACATTAACACACCCTTATCTCAAGAACATAGATCAACCAGACAAAAAATTAGCAAGAAAATAGCAGAATTGAACCAGAGCTTGGAACAAATGGATTTGGTGGACAAGTACAGAGTGTTCCAACCAACCACAGCTAAATACACATTTTTTTTTTTTTTTTTGTCTTTTTGAGACAGGGTCTCATTATACAGTTCAGGCTGGCCTTAAGCTCACTTTGTAGCTCAGGCTGATCTCAAACTCACAACAATCCTCCTACATCAGCCTCCCGAGTGCTGGGATTATAGGCATGTGCCACCACACTTGGCTGAATACACATCTTTTTTCAGTTGCACACAGGCAATTTTCCAAAATAGACCACATAGTAGTCCAGAGGTCATGCCTAAGTATATCCAAAAAAACCCCAGAAATTATCCAATGCATATATCAAACCACAGTGCAATGAAACTGGAACTAAATGACAAAAGGAACCAGAAAAACCCGCTAAATTCATGGAAATTAAACAACACCCTACTCAGCAATCAAGGGGTCACAGAAGAAATTCAACAAGAAATTGAACAATATCTACAATTCAATGAAAATTCAAGCACAACTTACCAGAATTTATGGGATGCGATGAAAGTAGTTCTTAGAGGCAAAATCATAGCTATGAACTCACACATTAGGAAAACAGAACCGGAACAAATTAACATTCCAATGTTGTACCGCTGACGTGTAGAAAGAGAAGAGGAAGTGAAACTCAGAGTGCAAATATGGGAAGAAATCATAAAGATTAGAGCAGAAATTAATTAAATTGACATGAAGCAAACAGTCCAAAGAATTCACAATTCAAAAAGTTGGTTCTTTGAAAGACTAAATAAAGTTGATAAGCCTCTAGCCAAACTCATCAAAAAGAGGAAAGAAAAAATTCAAGTACATGTAATAAGGAATGAAAAGGGTGACATCACCACAGACCCAGCAGAAATTCAGAAGATTATCAATACTTACTTCAAGAATCTTTATGCTCACAGAATAGAAGACACTGAAGAAATGGACAGATTCTTTGAAATGTACAAATTACCAAAATTGAACCAAGAAGATATAACAACTCTCAATAAGGCAATAACAGCCAATGAAATATGAAACATAAAAATAGACTACTGAAAAAGAAAAGTCTAGATCCTGATGGATTCACAGCTGAATTCTACAAGAAATTTATAGAAGATATAATCCCCATACTCTTCAAAATCTTCAATGAAATTGAAAAAGAAGCAATCCTCCTAAAATCATTTCTGGAGGCAAGTATAATAATGATTCCAAAACCAGGGAAAGACACAACCAAAAAGGAGAACTACAGGCCAATCTCCCTCATGAACACAGATGCAAAAATCTTCAATAAAATTCTGGCAAATAGAATAAAGCAAATTATCAAGAAGATCATACACCATGACGAGGTAGGATTCATCCTAGGGATGCAAAGATGGTTCAATATTCGAAAATCTATAAATGTGTTATTATATTAATAGACTGAAATCTAAAAACCAAATGATCATCTCAATTGATGCAGAGAAAGCCTTTGACAAAGTCCAACACTCATTCATGTTCACAGTCCTACAGAAAACTGGAACAGATGGACTCTACCTTAACTTGATAAAAGCCATCTATGACAACCCAAAAGCTCATATAATCCTAAATGGGAAAATACTGAAAATCATTTACTCTTAAATCAGGTACAAGACAAGGATGTCCTCTATCACCCCTCCTATTCAATATAGTTTTGGAATCATTAGAAACAGCCATTAGAAAAGAGGGAAAAATAAAAGAAAGAAGAATAAGGAAAAGAAGAAGTTAAATTATCACTATTAGCAGATGACATGATACTTTACTTGGAAGAACCCAAATATTCCACCAAGAAAGTAGTAGAACTGATATGGAAATTCAATAGCAGAGCAGGATACAATGTCAATACTTAAATGTCAATAGCATTCCTCTCACAGATAACAAAACACACTGAGAGGGAAACAATAGAAACAATACCTTTTACAATAGCACCGTGGAAAATGAAATACCTTGGGATTCACTTAACCAAGGAAGTCAAAGATCTTTTCACAGAAAATTACAACACCCTAAGAAAAGAGTTTATAGAGGATTTCAGAAAATGGAAAGATATTCCATGCTCCTGGATAGGAAGAACCAACATCTTGAAGATGGTCATACTTTCATAATTGATGTACAGATTTAATGCAATCCCTATCAAACTGTCACTAACATACCTCCCAGACATAGAGAAATCATTCCTAAAATTTATTTGGAACCACAAACAACCTAGAATACCAAAGGCAATCTTGGCTAATAAAGACAAGGCAGGAGGCATCACAATTCCTGACTTGAAATTATAGTACAAAGCCCCTGTGATAAAATCAACATGGCATTAGCAATGAAATAGACCTGAGGATCAAAGGAATAGATTAGAAGATGCAGACACATCTGCAAACAGATTGAGCCACCTGATCTTTGACAAAGGGGCCAAACAAGCTTACTGGAAGAAAGATAGCCTCTTTAACAAATGGTGCTGCATAACCTGGCTTTCTACAAGACAAAACTAAGACTTGACCAGCTCTATCATCATGCACTAAGCTAAAGTCAAAATGGATTAAAGATCTAAACATTAAAACAGAAACACTCAATCTCCTGAAAGAGAAAGTAGGAGGAACTCTTGAAGACATAGGGGTAGGTAAAGAGTTCATGAAGAAACATATATTTGCACGGGAAACACTTGAAATAATAAACAACTGGGATCAACTCTTCTTGAGGGATTTCTGCACATCAAAAGAAATTGTCAACAAAGTGAAAAGACAACCCACAAATTTTGCCAAATCTGAACTAATAAGCAATCAGACAAAGGTCTGTTCTCTAGAATATATAAAGAACTAAGATATAACAGGGCCCTCAAATGTAAAGATCCAGTTCAGAAATGGGCATCTGAAATGTATACACACTTTTCAGAGGACAAAATTAAAGACGCGAATAAATATATCAAAAAATGCTCCACATCGCTAGCCATCCTTGAAATGTAAATAAAAACAACTTGAGAGACCATCTCACTCCAGAAAGAGTGGCTATCATAAGGATATCAAACAACAATAAATGTTGGAGAGGTTGTGGGGAAAAGGGAACACTTCTCCACTGCTGGTGGGAATGTAGACTGGTACAACCATTGTGAAGGTCAGTGTGGAGGCTCCTCAAAAGAGTAGGACTGAAAATCCCATTCAAGCTGGCTATCCCCCTACTGGGAATTTTCCCAGAGGAACTGAAAGTATTATATCATAGTGATATATGTCTATGTATGTTTATAGCAGCACAATTTATGGTAGCAAAATCTTGGAAACAACCAAGATGTTTATCATATGAGGAATGGTTGAAAAAATGTGGTATTTCTGTATAATGAAATATTACTCAGGTATGAAGAATGATAAACTTGAAGCATTTATATTGAAGTGGATGCCACTTGAACATATACTCTTAAATGAAATCAACCTGACACAAGCACAACTATCATATATTGTCCCTAGTATAAGAAGTCAAAAGAAAAAACACAAATAGAAATGTACAATAATAACTAAAAACAATTGAGTCAGATAGTTAGGGAAAACTGAATGGCATATGGTGCAAGGCACTAATTAGATTTTCTTTTGGATAGTTAACAACCTAAATTTACGGATCATAATTGGCGAAATAGAAGAGCCACAAGGCCAGCCAACATTTTGGCCCTAGCCTTTCAAGGTCTGCAAAGACTCAGGGCATAGGAGAACCTGTACTGTAACATCATGGAACTCAGGTGTGTCCAAATTTTCTGATCAAGGAGATTATGGAGCCATAGAGAAAAGAGACTGATAATGTACACTGTGCCTGGGGAGAGGCACATGGAGAGAAAACTTTCTCTCAGGCTCTCATAGAGGGCAAACTGGTCAAGCATTGGCCATGACTCATCCACATGGAAGACACAGACAAAAGGTCTACAGCATAAGGTACAGGACTACAAGATAAACCCTGAGGGGACTTTACTGACCTCATCAGAAACAAAAGCTACATCTTTTGGTATTTAGGTCTTGATCTATCTTGGTCTTAACCATCCAGCAGAAGAGTGTAAAACTGAGGTATATAACATGGGGCCATAATATGTTGAGCTGTAAACTGCTATAGTCAACAACTTCTTCAGATAACTCACTATTATTGTGGAATGCTGGACTGTGTTGAATTGTGTCTCCCAGTTCAGGCACCTAAATTGGCTTAATGACAATGGAGTGCTCATCTTTGACAGGTCCTGACCAAAAAAAAAAACAAAATAAAACAATGCGTATACAAAGGAAGAATCATGATGTGTGTATATAAACAGTACAGTTAGGATAAATATGCTGTGCTTCTGCATCATTCTATGAGAAACAAGATTTGTACTAATAGTGATTGGCTTCTAATACTATGGACAAACACTAGGGAGGTAACAAGGTAGAAAGTATTAATTATTGAATCTGTGATATAGCTAAGCTGTAAAAAATAAGGTAAGTATATAGGTACACCCTTTTCATTCACTGATTAGAGATATCTGCTATAATAATGTCTGTAAGTATAATATCATGTATGCACCTTGTATGATACTGAAACATCATGAAAATAGTTTGCAATGCATTAATTTATCAAATCTGTCCCGTTAATTTTTCTTGAAACTCTCTCATTGCTATTTGTTCTTCAATAAAAATAATAATAATAAAGAAAACAAAAAAAGGCACAGACCCTCCCAAAAAATAAAGTGAAGTTGAGTAGTAATTATTAGATATAAATGAGGAGCACACTTCAGCAGGATAGACTAGACGCTTGGTGGTAGTAGGCAGGATTAACAAGCAGTCCTAAAACCTACTTCAGAATTTTCCATTTAGCATAATTAAGTCTTCAAATTTGTGTATCTCTTTCTCAGTTTTTCACTTGTTTGCTGAACAATGAGGTGCATGATTCATTATCATTGTTACAAAATATTTTGGTACATTTAGCTAAGTTGTTGTACTGGTAGAGTGGTACCAGAAAACAGCAGTATTACTAAAACAAAACTGTTAACTTCTAACTGTCATGCAATTGCTTATGAGTGTTATGTCTTGCATTGACTCTAAATTGTTGGGGATATACCATGTTTTAAGTTTATAATTTGAAAGATGAATTGAGAAACATGAGTTGGGATTGCTCAGGAAATAAGGCACTATAATATACGTTGATACAAACAATGGGATAACATCAGAGAGTTTCAGTATGAGATGTGGACATGGCATATATACTTCATGATCGCCTAGAGGAAATGCATGTGTGAAAATAATTATATGTCAACTCAAGAAGATATGAAGGAGTGACTTTTACACCCAGATCACCCGTGACCAAAATGCTACTCATGTAGCAAACCACCAGATATAATTTGTAAAAATTTTTTCCATAATTTTTCTTGAGAAACAAACAGCAGTGAGACACATTCAAATAAAATTAGTAGGACAGTTTCAATAATTAATACATTGCAAATTGTTTTCTTAGTGGTTAATTGTTATACAAGATTCAAACATGATATTCTATTTACAAACACTATTCACTGAATAGTGAATGAATAGATCTCTATTCATTGAATTAATGTAGTTGTATATATATCTTAACTATTTTGAATATACAGATACAAAATGGTCATTCATTTGTATCCCTTTGTTTGTTTACCTTTGTCAATTAAATATTATAGTTGTGTGAATTCAGTAAAATATTCCCAAATAGTTCAGTAGTCCATAGTAGTATTGGGTTTTCAATATGTCTGGCAGTGTCAGAAGTTGTTAACTTGAGCCTTTTACAGCTCAGCATAATAATATGGTTTTACTTCTTCTACTTTGGTTTAAGTCTTTTCTGCAAGATAAAGCAAGACTTATGTAACAAGAATTACAGCTTTTGTATCTGATTAATGTTAGTAAAATCCCCTCAGGATTTATCCTCAGACCCTGTACTTCAGTTTGTAGATTCTTTGTCTGTTTCAGCCGTGTGGATGAGTCCCAGTCATTGCTTGGCCAATTTGCTTTCTGTGAAAGTCTGAAAGAATGTTTTCTCTCCACGTGACTCTCCTTAGGCACACTTTACATCCTCGATCACTTTCTACTTTGCCCCTATAATGTCCTTGATCAGAAAATTTGGGACACAACTGAGTTGCATGATGTTACAGTATAGGTTCTCATATGTCCTGGGTCTTAATTGATCTTGAAAGGCTAGGACCAAAATGTTGGCTATCCTTGTGGCCCTTCTTTTTCTCTAATTTTTGGTTTGAAAACTTAGATTGTTAACTCTCCAGAAGAGAAGCTTATTATTATTACCATATTCCTAGGCTGTTGAGCTTAACCTTACTATCTGTCTGAATATCAAACATCTTAGGCTTAACATGAAACAGGTATTTTTCATCAAGTATTGATATGTTAATCTTCAAGTCCCTACAAAATATAACATACAATATTTTAAAAAATTAAAATATATTTTAAAAATAGGAAAAAAGAATTACATATTTACACATAAGTTTAGAAATCTAACCATATACAGTGTTGTAGCAGGACAGTCCTCCATCACTCCTTTTCCTCTCTCCTACCTTCATTCACCACCCCCCTCCCTTCTAAACAAACATTTACCCAACAGATAGCTCAGCAGCAACTGGCATGTCATTGAAGTGAGGTGTAGATAATCCAGTGGGAGCTGAGCAACAAGTGGGATCAAGCGACGAGACACCAAGCCTTCTGTAGCGGATGACCATTCAGCAAGACCGCTAAACATCAACTCATCTTATTCTTACTCTTGAGATAATAATATTTCCATTTCTTACTTCCTGACTCCTGATTTTCAGAGTAACATTTCATTTGCAGGACAATTTCTTCTACTTTATAGGTTTTTACTATTTGTAGTCAAGTAATTTTTTTTCAAATTTTTCAAATCAAATACAGTATCAGCTAAAATGATGGCCAGATCTCTTGTTTCAAAAATATATAAAAAATATACTGTAAACTCTTATTATCAAGTGATAATAAGATAATTCTGAAAAACATGAGGTAGAATTTGCCCTCCTGTACTTCACATGAACAGTAGTAGAAACAGTTGAGCACACTTGACAAATAAGCAGGGCAGGAAAAATATCCAGAAATAGATTTCAATATATATTGCAAGTAATGTTAGAAGTGACATTTCAATGAGCAAGGAAATTATTACTTACTTGAAGATGAAATGAAGCTATCTGCTGCTTGCTTGTACACAAAAATATGTACTCGAAGGACCAAAATTTTAAAATAAAAATGCAACTATATGTTATTGTCATGCAAAAATAAATGTACAGATATGCTACCCCCTAATGATTCAATGTTGTGTTTTTGTTAATGAAGACAGACTATTTTCAAAAATGATATTTTTGTTATGAAAGAACACGTATAAAAATGGATGAACATGATTAATAGTATTTAAAAAAATAAAATCAATGATTCAACTTAAGTGCACATCAATGCCTGACTAGAGACTGTGACACCTGCCTGTGAATTATGACAATGCTCTCTTCTTTAGTAGCAAAAGCCTTCTTCTGACCAGAATGCATAACTGGCAGCTGGGCACCGGCTTTCAGATCCCAGTTGTCCCCTTAGCCTTGCATTGTAGAGAGTGAATTATCATTGAGGTTCTGATGGTGATGCTCAGAAATTTTCTTCAGCAAACAGTACACACTGAAGCGAGAAGGTATTTCTGAACTATGTTTCTCAAATCCAAGATGTTTAATAATTTTAAATATTAAGAAAATCGTGAAGAAATAGGCATTATTACTTGGGTAGATAATAGGGTTAGCTGGTGCAATGGAACAGTAGTATTGTATTAACAGTGATCAAAATTAAGATGTTAATAAAATCGCATATTATTTAATTAATTAGTTTTTCCATCTCTGTACATTTCCTGCAGAGAGAATCCCATGCTCATGCAAATGAATATGTGACAATGCAGGTTATTTCAGCATTAGTCTGAAAAGCAAAGTATTATACAAGCTACACATTACTGCAGCACTAGTTTTGTTTTCTAATTTTTTTTCAGGGAGCGGGGAAAGGTCTAGAGGGTGTTCAGGGTTTCACTACTAGGTTGGACTCATAGTGCAGTGATCCTCCTGTTTACTGCCTACCAAACTCTGGGATTATAGGCATGCGCCACCATTCCCAGCCTCAATTGCCCTCTCAGGGCTCCCTGGTGTTAGTTCCAGTATGGCAGGCTCCTGGATTGAACCCCAGACCCCTGCGTTTGCAAGCAGGCTTTAATCCACTGAGATATTTGGCCAGCCTTTAGAGTGCTAGTTAAATAAATTATTTGTTCCAATTCATAAACTCAATTGACAGAATGTATATACACACACAAGTGTTTAACTTGCATATAATCAAATGTCACTATTATTTCTAATTTTCTAAAAGTCCCTTTTGTATTTCATTGTTGAATGAAGAGAACAAGCTCTAAATGTGTATATTGTTATACATTAGTATACCTAAAAATATTCTTATTTACATTACAAAGCAATACTTCATAATGTTATAATAATAGAAAATAATTTAAAACCTGCTGTGAGATGATTATGGTTTATAGTTCTAATTTTGATTTGGGAAAACAATATTTCAATTGAGTTTCTTAATTACAAAATCATGGCATCCTTCAATTCACATACTGCATTTCTATAGTTTATTTTCAGTTTGGGGATTATATAGGGCCTCGTACATCGCTTGCAAGTCCTCTACCATGAGAAGGGCCCTTGCCTCTGTGTTCCATTTCTTTTCAGCACCCTGCTTTCTATTTTTCTGTGCAAGGTCCTAAAATCTAAAGTTAATCAAGTAACATAAAACTTCAAAATATTAAATCACTTCCTTTTCAATTAAATATAAAAATCAATTGTCAGTCTACCCTACTTATCCTTGTGCCCATGTTATGCTTGTCGCAAAACATCGTGTGTGTGAGCAGCATGAAGTGTCTGTGTGGCTCCTTGTTGCACTGCCCGTTCCCTCCTAAGACCGCCCTGCACCGTGGTTTCACCAAGCCCATCCAGCTTCCTTCAGCCTGAACTTACAATGTCTTCCCAAGTTTTCTGCAGAGACTTTCCAAACCCATAAATATTGCATGTGACCCTGAGTGTGAACACCTCCACAGAACCCTTGGAACTGTCAGGTGAGTTACTGCCCTGGACTCCTGACTATGGCTTTCTCCGGGGTCACTATCTCCTTGCCAATGCACAGGGCTTTTCCTGCCCGCCTGCACGTGATGCTCATCCTTATTCTTGGCAGGAGAATCTTCTTGTGGGCTCAGTGAGTGCTGCTCCCCTAGGCTGGAAATGAGCTCATTCTTTCTATGCTATCTATTCTCTCCATTGCATGGCAATTACACCTCTATTTTTCCATTCTCCTCCATGCCACTTTTCAGACCAGAGCACAACAGTGTGGTGTAAGCTGACATGATTATTCGGAACCAAGTATTTGAGCTGTATAAATAAGTATGAAACGTTCTATAATTGTTTTTATCCCTATTAGATCGAAAAGTTCTTAGGAGCCAAAACTTTTTGATTGTGCTCAGAAAACTTGCTCATGCATAAGCTACAGCATAATAAACACATAATAAATACATATTAAACTAATGTACAATTTCTTGATGAACACTTCACATTGTACAAGTGAAGAGTGCATGTAAATGTAATGTACTTTTTCTTCAAATTTATTTATTACTTTTACTTACATATTTATTTGGTACAGGGTCTCACTACGCATCTCAGACTCATAGTGATCCTCCTGTCATAGCCTCCCCAGCATTGGGATTACAGACGTGCACCACCACACCTGGTTTCAGGGCCCGCTCTGCACTGTGGCGGCAAGGCATGAAGTACCAGGGAAGTAACCTGGGTTTTTGTGCTTGCCAGGCAGAGCCTTAGACTGCTGAGCCATCTCCACAGCCCCTGTAGCATACTTTTTTGTTATGTCATCCCACGCTAAACATATGGTATGAAAGGCAATTTTCCCTGATTTTTATATATTGATATATCCCTAAAATTCTCTGAAATCTGTTGAGAAATCTGTTCTATTTTTATAATATTCTGAATTTCACCCCCTCTCTTCATGTTCCTCTTTCTCTTGATATTATTTTATTAAATTAGTTTATAAAATCATCTGCTAGTTGGAATATAGGGAATTCAAGAAATGTGCATTTTTTTTCTTTCTTTCTTTCTTTTGCTGGCTTGGCATGTGGCTCCAGGGATTGAACTGTGGTCTCTTGCACCTGCCTACGTTTGCCTCAATAGGCATTTTAGACCACTGAACTATCTTGCCAACTCTAAATGTGTATGAATTTTTAAATGAACTCTTCCTTGTATTTCTTGTTCAGAAAATAACAAACATACCATGGTATAGATAATTTGGCTGCTGCCATTCTGTTTGTAACATATGAAAATAAATATATGGCAGAATAAAAATAACATAAAGCTAAGAAATTACATAATGCTCATGGTCATAGAGAGCAACTTATTCTTGGGAATGTCAGCTTGAGGTGTATGTACGTAAGTCCTGTTCAACAAGAAAATGTGAGTGAATTCATATAAATTTGTGCAGAATAGATAGAAAAAAATAAATTCAGGACAATAAGATTAGGACAAAAAATAGGAACCATTTAGGACTATTTTGTGTTATAATAAGATTTATGTGATTTGCTTGTGCTGTAAGTGACAAGGCAGATTTTTTTTTCATATTTCTGTTTATATCATGTAGCATTATCAACTCCCTGGTATGCTTCAAACAACAATGAGTTCATTTTAAGTTTTTGTTTTGTTTTGTTTTGTTATTTGTTCACTTGACATTTTTTATTTATTTATTTTTTATTATTATTATTTTTATTGAAAAACAAATAGCAATGAGACAGTTTCAAGACAAGTTAACAGGACAGATTCGACAAGTCAATACATTGTAAAATGTTTTTGTAATGTTTCGGTGTCATATAAGGTACATACATGATATACTTACAGGCATTATTATAGCAGATGTCCCTAATCAGTGAATGAAAACAGTGTAGCTATATACTTCTCTTATTTCTCTACAGCTGATTTATATCACAGATTCGACAAGTAACACCCTCTGCCTTGTTATCTCCCCAATGTCTGTCCTTATCATTAGAAGCCAACATAATATCATGTCCAACCACTATTAGTGAAAATCTTGCTTCTCATAGAATTACACAGAAGCACAGTGTATTTATCCTAACTGTACTGTTTATACACACACATCATGATTCTTCCTTTGTATCCCCCCTTTTTTTTTGTCTAGACCTGTCAGAGATGGGCGCACCATTGTCAATAAACCAATCTAGGTGCTTGAACTTGGCGACACAATCCAACACAGTCCAACATTCCACATTAATAGGGAGATATCTGAAGAAGTTGTTGACTATAGGCATTTATAGCTCAATTTATTATTATGGCCCATGCTATATACCACATTTTTATATTTAACTGCTGGATGGTTAAGACCAAGGTAGTTCAAGACGTATATACCAAAAGATGTAGCTTTTTTTTTATGAAGTCAGTGAAAAACCTAATATCTAAGACCACAATCTTAACAGGAGACCTTAACATACCCTTATCTCAAAAAGATACATCAACCAGACAAAAAATTAGCAAGGAAGAAGCAGAACTGAACCAGAGCTTGGAACAAATGGACCTGGTGGACATATACAGAGTGTTCCACCCAACCACAGCTGAATACACATTTTTTTTCAGCTAAACACAGGTCATTTTCCAAAATAGACCACATAGTAGCCCAGAGGTCATGCGTAAGTATATGCAAGAAAATAGAAATTATGCCACGCATATTATCTGACCACAGTGCAATGAAATTGGAACTAAATGACAAAATAAACCAGAAAACCCACTAAATTCATGGAATTTAAACAGCACCCTACTCAGCAATCAATGGGTCACAGAAGAAGTTAAACAAAAAATTCAACAATATCTACAATTCAATGAAAATTCAAGCACAACTTACCAGAATTTATGGGATGTGATGAAAGTAGTTCTTAGAGGAAAAATCATAGCTATGAGCTCACACATTAGGAAAACAGAATGGGAACAAATAAACACCCTAATGTTACACCTCCGACATCTAGCAAAAGAAGAGCAAACAAGACCCAGAGCGCAAAGATGGGAAGAAATCATAAAGATTAGAGCAGAAATTAATTCAATTGTGATGAAGAAAACAGTCCAAAGAATCCACAATTCAAAAGTTGGTTCTTTGAAAGACGAAATAAAGTTGATAAGCCTCTAGCCAACCTCATCAAAAAGAGGCAAGAAAAAATTCAAGTACATGTAATAAGGAATGAAAAGGGTGAAATCACCACAGACCCAGCAGAAATTCAGAAGATTATCAATAGTTATTTTGAGAATCTTTACGCTCATAGAACAGAAGACACAAAAGAAATGGACGAATTCCTCGAAAGGTACAAATTACCAAAACTGAACCAAGATATGACAACTCTCAATAGGCCAATAACAGCCAACAAAATACGAAATATAATTAAAAGCCTACCGCCAAAGAAAAGTCCAGGTCCTGATGAATTCACAGCTGAATTCTACAAGAAATTTACAGAAGATATAATCCCTACACTCCTCAAACTCTTCAATTTTTTTGTAAAGTTAGCAACAGCCATAAATTTTGAGGTTATTCTCATGTGCAGTATAAGAATTTGTCTACCTATAAATTATTACAGGTTTATAACTATTTACAAAGCATATTTGATTTAGATTCTTAACTGGCGTTGTTTTAGTGGTTGTTTTCATTGCATTATGCAAGGAGCACTGTTGTTATAGGAGGGAAAAAAAGAAATTCCAAAGGTAAGGGACACAAGCACACATATTCCCTTTTCAATGCATAGCTTTTTCTATTTATATATATATTTATTTATTTATTTATTTATTTGGTACAGGGTCTCCCTATGCAGCTCTGATTCATAGTGTTCCCCATGATGATTCAGCCTCCCCACCTCCGGGATTGCATGAGTGTGCCCCATCCCTGATTTTGGTGGCTGGCATGGCTAGCTCAGTTTCTGGGGCAGCTCAGCATGTGCTACCTGAAATTGAACCTTGGTCTTCGAGCTTATCAGTCAGGTGCTTAGACTGCCAAGCTATCTCTCCAACCTCGCATAGAGCTTTTTCTTATGACAACCATATGCCAATTAAATTTTATATCTATTATTTATTTATAAACCTATATATGTATGAACATATATATAGATCACTGGAGCTCTTATTATAGTTTGTTTCTCATTAGGATCACATTTAAATGAAAACAACTAAATGACATAAATAGAAACTGTGACACATTTTTATAAATATATTTGATAAACAATTGTTCAATTGATTTAGGTATTAATTCCAAGGACCTTGTCTCCATAAATACTAAAATGCATATACATTCTAGTCCTACAAATACCATAATATTTCTCCTGCTCTGTTTAGGAAATACTAATAAGGAAAAAACAGTCTGTGTTCAGTATACACAAATTATTTTCAGTCCATTTGATCCACATTTGGTGGATACTCCATGTAGGATCTGCAGACATGAAGGTCCAGAGGTTCATCTTTGCTCAAAATACTGCCATTGAAAATTTGATTAATCAGTTGTAATTGACATAACAACAATTCCATATAGTATTATGAGGTTTTCTTCAGGCAGTGCTTCAATGCTAATGGAAATGTTTGAAAGAGAATGAGAATATTTCATAAATTTAAAAGAAAATGCTTCCTGGAGAATTTTCCATGCTTATCTTTTAGAATAGTGACTTGAGTCTGATATTTTAAGTAAAAACAATTAACATTTAAGAATTCCTAAAAGTGTAATGCTTTTTAAAAGCTATTTAATGAATCCTAAATGCTTCTTAAAATAAATTAGAGATTATTTCAAATAGATTTAGCAAATCATTTAGAGTATGATGCCAATTATGTTCAACTCCATTATCAAATTAATGAAACTAATTTACCATAATAAATTGATTGGATGTTTCAATGATTTTTTTTCACTTAAGTCTTCAGGATATTATTTTCTATACTTAACTACCTCAAAATCTAACCAAATTAAATTAGATTTAGTAAATGGAAAAGTAAGTTAGGATATTTCTAGCACTAAAATCAACACCAATATATTTGATAATATTTCAATATATTTGAAATTGATGCAATTTCAACCAATTATAGAATAATATACATTTTTGTGTTCAATTTTCCCCAAACTATTGTGTGTATATTCATAGCTTAGTACCAGGGATGGAACTCAATACTTTGTACTTGTCAAACAAACACTATTTCCAATGAACTCTCTCCTCAGCCCTAAAAATTTATTTTTGAATCTAAAAGTATAAATTTAGTTTCATATATATATATATATCACAGTCTTAATCAGTGACTTCTGAAGTGGGTGCCTGTCAAAAATACTGAACATTTTAAGAATTTCTAATTATTCAGATAAGCTTCTTAAATACATACTGTAAAATAATTCGTAAACTGTGATAATAAAATATATATTTCTAATATCAATGGCTGATATAAACCAGAATCAGATTGTTTGTATAGGCAAACTAATGTCAGAAGCCTTGTGCCGATTCTGAGAGTCAGTTTAAAGCAAAGCAGTCATATGGGAAAATAAAGAAAGAAAATTTGAAATCACAGAGCTGATTTTCATGATTACAGGTATGCCAATGATGTACAAGTATTACAGGAAATTGCAGTGAATGTTCAATTTTTTAAATGTTTTGCAGAAAAATACATTGCTGTCAACCTCTTAA